>SNQJ01S0009574.1:21576-34338 GCA_010110895.2 Picea sitchensis | reverse complement strand
TTCATTGGAAGCAACTACTTCCTTTGTTTTCCAACTGCAACTGGAAGGAGGCTCCAACCCCCTAGTTTCTCAGGCTACAACCTGAGGGAAGCTCCAACTCCCCAATTCTCTGGCTACAACCAGAAGGAGGCTACAACCCCCTAAGTTCTCCAGCTACAACCAGAAGGTGGCTACAACCACCTGTCCTTGCCCCGTCCAACCACCCTGAAGTATAAGTAGAATGATGGAACCACTGTCAATTTGTCACTGTGAGATATATTGTTGTACAACTATAACAACCTATACCACTGACCTATATCCAATCTATACAACTGCCTTGCAATCAATCTGTACCTGAACTGGACATGTATCTACAAAAATTACAACAGATACACGACCTGTAGTGTTGCAGGTCATGTATGTACGTGCCCTATCTATTATGCAACCCGTGTATGTATGCTACCAAACTGTTATGCAGCCTGCGCATGCCTTCTAAAAACTAGGGTTTCCTTTTCTTGAAAACTTATGACCTTCTGTAACTTCTTTCACATAGATCTGTAACCTATCACTGTATCCAGATTGTAACTGTACCTTGTGCATGCATCCTCATATATAACCTTTACTCAAGGAAAGTATGTCTCTCTCTAGTCATGTGTCATATTGGTATGTGTAATCATGAACAAGTATAATATCCCTCACATGATCTTAGTCATCAACCCCTTTCTGATATTTAGTCTCTCAATACATCAACTACTACACAAATACAAGCTCTCAACCATGTACCATAAAAACCCTTAGCCATATGCCAAGAAATACAAGATGTGCCTCACAAGAAGTATCAATGATGAACATACCAGCACTGTAATTATGTATATCTGACTTATGCAAAAGATCACATGTATCCACTAGTCTTTCTAGGGAGAATCCTCAAATCTCCATTGCCATTCCTCATGCATACATCAAAATCCAACTATTCATAGAAATAAGACATACCTTTTGAACCAATTGATGGATTTGATGTATCTAAGCACTTTAGACCTTCCTGGGAGCTTGATCTCAGAATCTAGAACCTCTGCATCTTCATCTCTCCAAGTTTCCATGGATTTACCAACATGTACGCACCTTGTACACAAACAGTCAGCGTATAACTCAACATGTACGCACCTTGTACACAGACAACCCGCGTATAACTCAGCATGTACACACCTTGTACACAGAGATCTCGCGTACACCTCAGAAAATAGGGTTTTGTTATAATTCTGAGAATTTTGTCGTCAAACCTTCATGTTACCTCAAACGTTCGCCACTTCATATGTATCCACAAGTATTTACAAGAAGATTTACACAAGAAAATAGATATACAATATGTACAAGTGTGTTTTATGAGTGAACTTTGTCTCTTATTTATATCTTCATGTAGCCTTACACTTTCCTTATTTTAGGGCTTCTTTATTTAAAATAATTTATTTTTGCAAAGCACTTTGACTCTTGGGGGCTTTTATAAGACTCATGAGGGTTCTCCAACTTTATATGGTCATAACTCTCTAACCGTGAGGAGTTATGTGACGTTCCACATACCACCGGAAACAACATGACAAGCACTATCCATCTAGGATAGTTTCACTCACAAATTCATTGTCCTTCATCTCATTATTCCTCAAATAAGCATGGGTTCTCTCACTCCGCAAAGCGTCTTCCCGTGACAGCTTTCACCATAAGGGGACCACTTTGGAGTTCATCCAATTTTACTTCTTATCAACCATGACAAGAAAATAATGAGTCATATTTACATCAAACAATCTTGGGTCCATTACCCAAACCTTGTGCTACGGGGCTTTCTTCAAGGATTGACATCAATGACAACCAACCTTAATCAACAAATTTATTCATGCAATTAAAAGCAATTATAAAAACACATGAATGAATGCTATTTACACATACTCAACAACATTCAAGCAACATATAAATAACAAAATAAACATAGAAAAATACAATAGAAAACTTATCTTTAAATTGTTGAACCACCTGGTTGCATACGAAGAACATTCCTCCCAACCATAGGCTTGTTGTTCATTTTCTCTCAACAACAAGCCACCCCCAAGATGAGGCTATGAGTCCACAAGGAGGTTTGTCCCTCTTAACTATCCACTCTCCAGACACAACAACCCAAAACCCAGGTCTCCACTCCAACAACAATTCCAATCCACCAACTCTCTTTCCCCTCAACTTGCACAACCCAAGGAATGGGATCCCCATTTCTACCACGTCATCCCTCGGGCCTTCCCACTTTCCTCCAGGGCTCCATTGCACATGGTTGGCTATGAATATCTTAGTAGAGAACTCCGAAAATTATCAATTGCTCCAGAAGTGCTCAAAACAACCTTCTCAATGCTCTTGAGTTAATTTCCTCAACAAAAAAATATCCCTTACATGCATACAACCTTCTTTCTAGCATAAAAATCAGTCCAACAAGTTATCTTTCCATGGCTAGCATGGATAGTGCTCTTCCCAACACCCAATTCTTCTCTTGCTATCCAAAATCAACATGTAAAAGTTGTCCTCTTTTTCCCATGCATGACGACTCTCACTCTTCCCAAGGTTGATTGTACCCATGCCCATGCTTTCAATAACTAAGTGAGGTGACTTCCTCACTCAACCTCTTACATGCATTCAATGATTGAGTGCCTAATAAGTCAAAAGGAGTATTATATGGTAATGACACATTAACTTAGGAAAATGACATGGGTTTTCCCCTTGGACCCCCTTTAGCCCCCTCTCTCTCTTGTGGAATCATAGTCTCCCACCATTACCGTCCCTCTTGTAACGCAACCATCGATTTTTTATTTATTAATAATTTCATTGCACACTTTACATAGCTCGGACCTCAGCAATATTGATCAATACAGACTCTTTGCCTTGAAACATATCGGCTCACTAGCCCAAATCGCATTTGCACAATTACATTAAAATTCACGGGGATTAAAATTGGGGATGTTATAATGGGGCTGAGGTAAAGATGGTCTTGTTGTCGGTGGATATTTAGTGCGGAAAGAGTCATTCATGGCATTCATAGCTTCAATGAATGTTAGTTAGTGATCAATTACAATTCATGGCAGAGTAGGCATTTAAACTTCGCATTGGATCATATTCTCAGAAGAGTTAAAGAGTAATTATGAAGGTTGGGGAATTTAAATTATTATTGCATTTATAAAGGATCAAACTTAATTGTAGATGGTTTGTCCAAAATAATTGTGAATGTTTCAATAGGCTTATTAGAGATCACAAAGTCTAGGGTGTTAGAGCGGGATGCTAATAACTACTAGACAATTTTTTGTTTAATGACTTGTTATTTTTCTAAACGAAAGATATATGTGTTTCTATACTATCTTTGGTTTTTTAGCCAACAATGGCTTAGTTATACTCTTCAGTTTCTTTTAGAACATTGTTAGAAATTTATAGTTTCATAACTATTTGATATTCAATAGATAATAATAATTGTAAAGCTTGGAAAAGTTTTTTTTTAAACTCAGTTGTTAATCTACAAAACTAAGCAGATAACATTATTTTTTTTTGGTGATAGTGTCCATGGACACATTGCTAAATGTATTTTCATTATTTTTATTTATTTTAAATAAAAATAAATTAGCGATGTATTTTCATTATTTTTATTTATTTTAAATAAAAAGAAATTAAATAAATCTTAAAAAAAATTGATTAAAAAAATAAAAATTTATAAAGAATCACCCTACTTCAAATCTCGAATCACACCCAAATCATTAATCAATCTCAAATTTTAATGATTTAGATTATTTTAAAATAATCTAAAATCTTTAAAACAAATTTTTATAATAAAATTCATGTAAATCGAAATTATAACTTCACCACTAAAAAAGGTTTACACCATAAATGAGTTAAATTTGTAAGTCATTAACTTGTTCCTACGAGTAACCTCTAATTCGATAGTGAAAAATACAAGTATTTGTCAAAGTATTGAGATACAATCAAGCTCGAGATTCCTTAGGTGTTCGCTCAAGTGGTTCATTCCTTTTGTCAAACCAGTTCAATACAGGTGACATAATGGCATTTTTATAATGATGTTTTACACCGATCATTTTAGTTGATCAATCTCAAAGCAAAACCAATTTAACTTTGCCAAAGAGAAAGGAAACCCAGATAAATATAAATAAATATTTTCTCAACTTTCAATCTAATACACAATTTCCAATAACTTTGATGTATAAATAATATCTACTAATTATATTATGTTTTGAAATCTTTAAAACCTCAAATTAAAATTCTTAACAACGATATTTAATATTATAACATAAATCTTAAATTTAAAAATATTAAATAAGAGTATTAAAATTTCAAATTTAATGTAAGCACTAAATTTAACAACTAAATATATTAAATATATTGATGTTTTTAGAATTTTGGAAATAAATTGTATATGGAGTTTTTGAAACATCCAACGTTTACAGTGGATATTCTATTACGGAAATATTTCCGTGCAAACAAGCAAACTTTTCCTTGGATTACAGACCCCTATACCAAGACAAAAAATTACATTTGGACACTATCATTCTTATAGATTCATTTTGTCCATCGAAAAAGAGAGAAGGAGAGGAAGTATGATGTACCTCGTTTACAACATTTGTCCCAGCTGCTCTAATTAGTACCTGCAATGGACATCAAAAAATAAATGACTATCTCCTACTCTAATGGATTAGACAAAATCAATTTATCTATGCATATCAAGACAACCATAGACAAGCACATGTAAACACACACTTGAAGGAAATAGGTCAAGTATATTAATGAGAACTTAAAAGGGAAACTTACAATCTTCACATGATATTGCAACTACCTCTCCAAGTCCTCCTCGTTCAACCCTTGCTCAAAATATCCACAATCAAAATAACAATGCTTTGTTGATTTCTCCTCATTTTCACCATGGAAATGCCTCCATTTATAGGCTTTGAGAGGCTCAACCACCTTGAGTATGTTTGGAAATGCTTGAGGATATGGCTCCATTAGTTGTGATATATTCCTTAGATGCAGCTCTAGAGTCAGATTCGAGCCAAACTAACCCAATCCATCCATAGATGTCTTTAGAGGAAAGTGGGATTTCCTCCAAGATTCCCTCAACCAACTCAATGCTCCCTTAAAGTGGACAACAAATCATTGCAACGCCATCCCTAAGATGGACAAGGAGCACTAGTTCTCCCTATGTATGAGTAGGGGAGCACTGATATTCCAAAATATCATCAAGATGAGTAATTCCCTAGGTAAAATACTTGTTCTGACTGTCAGATGATGGAGCTTCTTCTTCTAACATGTTTTAGGGGTTGTAGCAGGTGTTTTTATGGTGTCGTTCGAGATGTGACACTTAGGAAAAGTGAATGTGACACTTGTGACAATAAAAGTGTGATACTTGTGATATTTACGACACTTGCGACGATGAAAGTGTGACACTTACGACACTGCCAAAGTGAGTAATTTTTATGTGTAATAGATCGCCTCCCAAAGTGTGAATTTAGAAGAGCAATGTTGATGGCCGAAAAACTTTGTAGATTCTTCGAAGCAAGGGTATGGAGTTGGAGAACCTGGTAGAAGCTGCAGACAACTATCAAACAATGTTAATATGTGTTCCATCCTCGAGGCAAGCATACCTATGCTCAGAATACAAATGAATCAAAGCACAGTCGTCAATAAATACATTGTGGATCCATGATGATATTAATTAAGGCGATGTCCACCAAAGATACAATGTGGATCCATCCCTCTATGACCTGACTTGATCATAGCCACGAAAGAATACACAATGGAGCTACGATGTGATAAGAACATATCCACAAACCAATACAAAGTGTATCTATGTTAAAACATGTATATCAGTTGAATAATCTCCATTGCAACCTGGGTAAAGTGTATATGCAGATGAATACTCAACCCATGGTCTTCGTCTCGATCCTATAATAGTACGATTCGGTCCATGTGAATAGATGATTTGATGTCGAACATGACAGAAACCACTTGATTACTAGTCATTGAGGGATATTGTTAAAAAGCACGAGAGAAATCACCATTGATGTTGATGACTCTCAAGCTACTTTAAAGTACAATCCAGTGAATGTGAATAATGGGTTGAAGTCAAACATTTGTGGAATCAATCGGTTAGGGGTCATTAATGTATACTCATTATCGAATGTGAGGAGGCTTTCCATTGAAGCATGCAGTTCCCAAAGTACTGATGTGTTCCTAAGTCTATTTCCCGAATGATTTGTCGAAGTCGACAGGAAAAGACTCATCAAAGGAGGGCATTGATGTATCCCCCATCAATTGGCACAAAACTTGTCACATGAAAGTGATAATATATAATAGATAAAAATGGACTGGAATGGGTATGGGAACTGGTAATATTGTAGATGGTTGACTATTGAGGTGAGGACTTCCCTTGAACACTGAGGCACGACATAAGACTTGGTGGCATAGACTCAGAGTGGACCAAAACATAATGCGGCAAGTGTTGGGGAATTCTTTGGATGGGCCAAAGGAGTAGAAAGACTCATAGGATTGGTTTAGTGCAAAGGCAAATGGATTATCCAAGTGTATGGTGAAGTGAAAAAAAGTGTCGTGTTCAAGGGAGACCATAAGAGCTACCTTAAAAGATCTAAAAAATCTCAACCCATTTCCTTCAAATTTTTCCCCATCCAGATAGATGAGTACCTCTTTTTTGTTTAACAAGCTCAAGGAGGGTAACACATGCTCGATATAACTCACCTTCGGTAAGTTCTTCTTCCTTTATTTAACGAACTATAAGAAGTAGGGGTTTGTTCCCCAGATAGGCCCTTAAATGTGTAGTTTTGCGAGTCCAGAGAAGGAAAACTCGGTTGTTTTTCATCTTTAAGGAGTTTGAAAATAACTTAAAGAAAAATCCAAGGTTGTCATTTTTCATAATTTTAGTCTTTGAGGTCCAAAAAAGGTATAAAATAATACGACGGAGAACTCTTCTAGCAGAGATTGACTAGAGATTTCCTTTTTTGTAGTTAGTCTGTTGGAACCGAAAAAGGGGCAATCTACTGCCCAACATACAACTCTTCATATTTTAAAGAGCTCGAAGTACGACGAAGTTTGCTCAATAAAGTTATAAGGTCATCAAAAAAATCTTCTTTGTATATACCTGCATAAAAAAATCATTATGGGCAAAAAAATGTCAGTCGTTCCTTAAAAATTGATGATAATTAGAAAAAAACAAAAAAATAAACATTATTAATGTGAAAAAAGTGTTTAAATGACTTTATTTAGAAATAGTATAAAGTCAATTAGGGAAAAAACAAGTAATTTGAATGGAAGGAAAGAGAAAATGAATTCAATGATATGGTCGCCTTAAAAGATCCTCAAGCGAGCGCTTCTCTACGAAACTGCAGTTTGTTGAAGTATTTCAAGCTACAACACATGAGAAAAGAAGTCCTTTTTCTCGAGTATATAATTAGGTTATCAAACAACAATGAGCAAGCATTTCGGATAGGATCTCATATGCTTGATATTGACATCGAAGACGTGTATTTCCTGATGGGGCTCTCGAAGAGGGGAGCACCCATCATTTTATCTGGACATCGGTCTACTCCACTTCCAACATATGCATATGTTGCTCAATATTGTGTGTCGGGATCAAGCTTAGTAGGGGGGAGAATAGTCATCAAAGACATGATGGATATACCTCTTTGATCCATTCTCTTTTATATCACTAAACTGGTGGGAAGCAACGGTTCCCATCTTGCTTCCAAATCTCAGATAACATATGTTGTTCAGTGCTTGGAGCCCGAGATTTTTAACTAGTATGTAGGGTTCTTGAGAAACATCAAAGAGAAAAGATCTAAGTGTAGAACTGGCAGGCATAAGCAATTTGGATATGGATCTTTCTTAGTTTCTTTATTTTTTGAGCGATTACCATAGATGTAGCCATAGGTTGCATTGATAGCACACCCTGCATCCAAGCATAGGATGGAGAAATGGACGAGCCTCTCACCTCGGTTAGGGAATGAGCCCTCAACCTTTCATTTCACTGTTGACTTCTTCGCATGGTAGAGAAGGCAGATCATGGTGATAGAGGATTTCCCTTATGTCGGGGTTGATTTTAGGGGCAGTGCAGACTTAGTGCTCCTTGAAGGGGCACAATGGGATGCGTCAGGCAAAATAAAAAATATCATGACCTTGCAATAGTGTTTTTTGTTTATATATATATGTGTGTGTGTGTGTGTGTGTGTTTTACAATGAGGGATCTAAATCATGTGTTTTTATCATGCAGATAGAGATATGTCATTTCTGGTGGGGAAGCCAACATTAGGACGTCATGGTGATGTTCAGGCAACATCGGAGGCTAGTGTGAGGTGGAGAGGAACCTCCATGGATAGACCATGGGTGTTCCCTCTATGAGGATACGTGATGTACATTTTCACCTTCAGAGGCACACAGTTGAAGTTCCAAAGGCCTCAATCACATGTTGTGACGAGTGGCACAAGCAGTTGTGTGCTATGTTGAGCACAATGTAGTGCAGGAAGAAGAGTAGAGTCTCATGTTATAGTAGCCTTTTATGATGATGTCATGGGCATAATGGCCCAAATTTTTTTCCTGCTATGTACTTTTTTGGATGATGTATTTTGACACACTTTTGCTACTTTATATATATATATATATATATATATATATATATATATATGAGTTTTTCCATGGCTACTTATGTTTTTTAAATGATGTGATGTTTTAATGTACATCCTTTATGTATTGAATGTTTATCAATATGCAATATGTCAATCCAACATATAATTTGCTAATGAATCTATAATCAGATTAAGTTCTCTCGATATATGTCTATATTCTAAGAATTCAAAAGATCTTTTGAGACAACGAAACTGTAGATAGAGACGTAGAAAAACTGGATTGCGAACAGTGTATTCACGATTAAGTTGACAGACCACAAGTTGAGAATCAAGGTTGATAATCAATTGAGATATACCTAAAGAAGAATATTCAGTTAAAAGTCCAATTACGACATGATATTATGCAATGTTATTGGTTGCATATCCGAGGCAAATTCCTCATGAACTCACTAACTCGCCAGAGTGGTAGATGACTCGGGCTGGAGAAGCCATGTTATGGGTATGTTGACTAGTGCCATCTGCAAATAAAAAATAGATAGGAAAGGATGATGTCATCTATGCATTCAAGCACAAATAAAAGTATAACCAACTTAAATAATGGGGTGAAACTCGCACACGCAAAAGTAAAGACACACCAAACTAGAAACATATAGTACAATAATGTACAAAGCACACATGCAAGATATTCTATGCATAGTACTTTTTCAGGTAAATCCCATTTCAGGGCTCACCGAGAGATAATCCATCGTAATCCTCTAACTTGTAGGCACCTCTTTCTAGTATATGTTTCACGATGTATGGCCCGTGCCACATAGGTTCTAACTTACATGCACCAAGTTTGTCATGATCTTGGTCATAGACCAGGACCAGATCTCCTTCTGCGAAAGCGCGAGGTTGAAAAGATTTATCATATTGAGTTTTGATGCATTTTTTATGTGTCTCGTTAATGAGAGTAACATCACGACGATTTTCGTCCAACTTCATTAGATATTAAAATCGTTCTTCTTCAACAGAAGTGTGGGGTAGGAGTTCCACGATGAATTTCAAGGAGGGAATCTCGCATTCAATAGGAAACACTGCTTCCAACCCATATACCTACTAGAAGGGTGTAAATCCAGTGGTGATTTTAACTGAATTCTGATAGGCCCAGAGTGCGGAGAAGAGTTGTAAATTCCAAGAGGTTTTTTTCACCCCCACCATGCATTGAAGCATAGTTTTCAGGACTTTGTTTATGGATTCAACTTATCCATTAGCCTCAAGATAGTAAGGGGATGATTTTCCATGACAAAAACCCAACTTGGTGCACAATTCACCCATCATCTGGTTTTGGAAATGGGATCCATGATCGATTACAATAGCTTATGGGACTATGAAGTGAGTGTTGATGTGATTGAACACGAAAAGTGCTACAGTTCATATATCGTTAAGAAATGTAGGCATAGCCTCGACCCATTTAGTGAAATAATCGACTGTGATGATAATATAACCATGCCCCACGGCTGAGGTAGGCTTACATTGCATGAAATCAATACCCCATTTTGCAAAGGGGCAAATGGCGACAATTGGATGGAGTGGAGCTAGGACGGTACGTTCTTTCTTTTGAAATATTTGGTAGGGTAGGCATTTTTTAACAACCTCAATGCAGTCTTTGAATATGGAAGGACAAAAATAAATGGCACATAAGAATTTTTGGGTTGTAGTCATCCCAGAAAGATGACCACCATAAGCTCCAAGGTGACAGTCATTTAAAACTCGCTCAGCCTCTTCATGGGTTAAGCAACGTCATAGAACAATATCGATACTATGGTGATACAAAGTGTCGCCAACGATAAGGTAGTACTTTGAATGGTGTCTAATGTGACGTTGTTTATCACGTGAAATACCTGGATGGAAGAATTGGGTTTGGAGATATATAAGAATGTCTCCATACCGTGGATCATATGTACTAATGAGGAACATTGACTCATCTGGAAGGGAATCAATGGGCTCAGTATCCTCATCAGTATGGGGAAGATCACAAATTAATTCATCAAAAACCAATGATTTCTTTGCTTTGGATTTAGCAAACTTGAGATAGAATTCTTGGAGAATGACGATCGATCCATTTTGAATATTTCCCCCCAAGTACTTGACGAGTCAAGATGTGGTACATGGGGTTCGAGTCAACAATGATCGTGGTAGTGCGCAACAAAATATAGTGGTGAAACCTTTGGATAGTAATAATTGCTGCCAAAGCCAACTTTTCAACATGTGAATAATGGAATTCAGGACCAATATTCACCTGGATCAATCCAAAAACCTACTAAAAAGAGTAAGTTTTCGAGGACCAATATCTACCTAGATCAATCCTCCCTCCTTAGGAAGAAATGATCTCCATTGCGTTGAGTGCTCGAGGGAGATGGTAAAGTGTTTGTTGAATCTGAATCTTGGTGAGTTGCTTATCTTGCTAGAGATGTTACGTTGCTTGGTTTTTGGAAGGTTGTCAAGAACCTGTTGTTGGCGGGGTTGAATATATTCAACCCACCTGTTGTATCTTGGCTTGATGGGGCATTGTGTAGGCACTATCATAAGTGAAGAAACAATATCCTCTTTCTCTTCTTCAATTTTTTTTTGTTGGATGGAAGGTCTTAAGGCTGCAGTGGTTACAATGGCCTTCTATTCACCTTTTGAACAGAATGTGAAGAGGCTGAATTTTACAGTATGAGAGATTACCTTGCAGCACTATTTTGGTGAAACAAAAGTCGGAACTACCTCTAGTATCATGTAGAGTTGACCCCCCAGAGTAACAATGACACTTCGAGGTCGAGACTCATAAACAACATGACGTTTCCACATATATGGTTGGCCCAAAAGAACATCATAGACATCAAGAGGGGAAATATCAAACAGTACCTCATCCTTGAAGGGTTGGATTCCATAAGGCAGGCGACACTACTAGTTGACACAAAGATCTCGTCCCTGACGAAGCCATCTGATATTATATGGATGTAGGTGTGGTGTTGTCGACAACCCTAATTGTTTGAAAACCTATGCTGAGATGAAGTTCTTCTGGCTTCCTTTATCAACAATGAAATTCAACGGGGTCCCCTTCACCCACATCTGTGAATGGAAGAGGCGCTCCCCCTCTTCAGGATCTGTTGGTTCTTCTAGTTGAATTGTTACAGTCGTGACAGTACCAGTGGGATCTGCATTGATAATTTTTCTCCTTCCATTATTTTTTGAATCAAATTCAGAATCTGGGTTCGGATCTTTTTCTTTGATCTTGTCCACCAATGATTGTTTTGAGTGACATTCATCGGTGTTGTGCCAGGGGATTTTGTGGAAGTTGCACCATTTTCCAGTGTCATTCTTTGTCTTTCCCTTACCCTTATTTTCCTGTGGCTTGGAGTGGTTGTTGGGAGGTTGTTTGTCAGGGTCATATTTATCATGCTTTGGTTGTTGTGGATTTGCAAACCCGAACTCCCGCTTGTTCTCATGCTTAAATTTCTGCTCGATTTTAACATCATATCGATAAGAAGCACCGAGTGATGAGATGTCCATAAAATCCATTTCATTTTGGATATATCTGTGTAGAGCCCCATGATATTTCAGAACCAAATGTCGCTTAGAGTCTTTGATACCCAACTTGGTGTGAAAGGTATGGAAGGTATTGGTGAACTCCGACATTGCTTGGCCCCTCTCTTATTGCAGTGTGGTCCATCTCATGTATTGGTATTCATAGTTACCAACAGGGCAATATTGTTCCTTGACCGCATCCACAAAAAAATCCCAAGTGGGCTTGGCCCCATATATCCCAGACTCCTCTGTGGAACTTTTCTCCCAATAAGTTTCCCACCAATATTTTATATGGGGGAGAACATTAAGGAGTGTGAAGGTGATCTTTTCCCTATCGAAAAAATTGTGAACACTGAAATAACCTTCTAACATATTTAATCATTTTTCTAGAGAATTTGCATCAATCTGAACTTCAAATACAAGAATATAAAAAATTACTTGTACCTTGAGAGGAGACGTTCCTCCAAAGTGGTTGCTTGATGAAGACATGCATGTTTCTATCGGAAGGCGTTGAAGGATGTGGGCAAAATCTCCATCATTTTGTCCCTCTGTCGCGTGAGAGCTT
>SNQJ01S0009574.1:0-13084 GCA_010110895.2 Picea sitchensis | reverse complement strand
TGGACATATAACATTCTCATCAAGGGAATCATATCAATCAATTACTTGACATCAACCAATGACATCAATCAAACCAAACCATTTACATCAATGACATATGATCCAACAATCTCCCAAGTAATCAAACCATTGGCATCAATGAGCGTGTGTTTCTTGGGTGTGTGAGCATGATTTTCCTCAAGAGAGACAAGCTCGAGACCCAACTTTCTATACTCGAACCTTGTCGGGGACATGCACTAAAAAACGATCAAGAGCAACCTGCTCTGATACCACTGACCCAAATTATTTTTGGCACGAAATGAGAGTGTAGATATAACACAGAAATATATAGAGATATTGCAAGAGATCCAATAATATAACAAAGATATATCGAATATATAACAAGAGTCACAGATATACAGTAATACACAATTTCTATTAATGAGTGAAATGTACAAAATTGTAAAATTACAGAGTGAAAGACTCGCTAGAATGGTGGAAGCTTATCTCTAAGAAGAGATGTGACAGCTACTCACATTCGCAAGAAGATGATTATTACAATGAGGCTCCAAAGGCCTTTTTAACATAAAGAAAATCCAAAACCCTTACCCCGAAAGATGAAAATCCAATAGTTTTGTGGACCTTGTTTTGGGTAGTTTGGTGTATCAACTTCCCAGGGGCGTAACTTTGGAATATGATCTCCATTTGGGGCACTGATAGATTGTTGGAAAGGTATTTTCAAGGAGATTCATTTTGGGGGATCAATCAAAGCCTTTGGTTATAATTGAGGTGCTCGATTCCAAAAAAAACTTCATTCAACCCCTCAAAATGGCTCCGGAAGTTTAGGAACTGAAAACCTGCTAAAAATATTAGTTTCCAGAAGATTGTTTTGTGCCAATTGGAATAGGTGGGTGGCCACCGATATCCACCTGGATCACATTCATTCAAAGGAATAGGATAAATAAAACCATATTTCAGTAACTTGTCTACTTATGCCTTGATTGTTGCATTTTTCTTAGGATGAACCGGGCGAATTTTTTGTCTTACAGGTTTAACTCTAGGGTAAGTTTTGATTTCATGCATAACGATCGAAGGGTCAATCCTTGGCATTTGTTCATAGCTCCAGATGAATATGTCATGGAATTATTTAAACAAGGTGGTGTAAGTTTCAATCTCTTCAGTTGAACAGTTCGCACCTAGTTGTATGTTTTCCACAATACCTTATTTTGTGGATATGTCAACACTGATGGTTTGAGATATGTTTCCTAAATTTCCCTTGGAGATTGTATCCTGCATGAGTATCAGAGATTGGGGAGCGCCGACAATATCATTGGGAAATATAGATGAAATATCTTTCTCGATCTCATCCAAACTGGGAGGAAAGGAGGAGCAATTTTGGTTGTCATACCATGGTGCCTCCTCGATATTAAGCATTACCATAATGGATTCATCGGATGGAAAAATATGTAGTATGTAATCGAAAGTGGAGGTTAGGGAATCTAACCAAGAGGGTAAAGAATAGGAATTAGATGCCAATAGATGTTGGTCGTCATGTGAAGGAGAGACATATTGAATGACGTCATACTCGACCTCTGCGGGACTAAGTGGTATAGTGTCACATAGTGTATCGAATTCTAAAGGAATGGGTACAATCCATGGATCAGATGATTCGAGGGACTAATGTACCATAGTCGAAATCATATTAACCCTTGTGATATGTTGCGTAGTTGGAGGAAGAAGTGTGGGGAAAGTTCCCATGAGCGAAGAATATTTCAGTAATTTGACTCCTACATTTTCATAAGTAGTCTTTGAATCCCAAAAAAATGGAATATTGTTGGTTGTTTGAGTGCGAGCATCAAGGGTGCAATAATCTAACTAATCAATGGTCACTATTTTTCCTTGATGAGGAAATTGAACACATCGAAAAACTGATGAAGTGACAGCAGTCATGGCATACAACTAACTTCTTCCTAGCAACAAGTTATAATCTTGAGGAGTGTCAACTACTTCTACATCGACAGAAAGAATTTTTCCCCCAAGTTGAACTACTAATGATTGTAACAATCCATGAGGTCGAAAACATCTTCCATAAAATGCTTTTAACATGGTTGGAGATTGATTAAGACCAGGAGATTTAAGGCCTTTCCAGTAGGCTAGGGACATGACTCACGTTGATGTTCCCTCATCCAATATAGTGTGATTAATATGTTGGTTATGAACAACAAAATCTATTTGGAACGCAATTTGTTGAGAGAGTCGTGATTTAAAAGTGCCCAGGTTAAATGTGATATTATTTGATGACTCGGGATCTATAGCTCTGATGGCTGCCAAGAGAGTCCTACTTTGGCTAGGGCAATGTTGTAGAACTTCGAGAGCTGACATCGCACAAGGTGCTTCGGCCAAATCTTCAACATTGTTGTAGTTTTGGGCAACACAAGAGTTAGGATTAAGGGTCAACTTTCTGATTGTACTCTCGAGCGGACGTAAGAAAGAGTCAAAATTTGGTTTTTCAATCTGGAGAGGTCCAAACGAAGGGGTAACTGAAGTGGAAGGTGGATCAGTCGATGTTCCATTAGTTACACTTTCCTTACCAGGTTTACCTGGGGGTGTGTCGTATTTCATATTTCGAGTGGTCAAATATACACCATTAAACATATAAATGTGTGCAATCAATGAAGCATCCTCATTAGGAGGATGACCTAGGTTGCCTCCTTGCGGAGGTGCAGGATTTTGTGAAACCAGTGATTTTTGTTGTGAAAAAGGATGTGTTAAAACATCGGGTTGATAATTTCCTTTAAACAATTTAGCTACTTCTTCTCGGTGGGGACAATCTCGTGTGTAATGATCTTCATCACACATGAGATAGGGAAATTTCAGTTTGTGTTGTGGTTTCTTTTCAGCAGCAGGTGGTTGTGCTTATGTTTTTGTATTTTCAATTTGATTGTTATTTTTCTTGAGCCTATTCTTACTTTTATTTCCCCCCCCTGATTGCGGTGGTGAAGAATATTGAACTTCATTCACTTTGGATACTTTAGTAGGGGTGGAATTTGATGAGATAGGAGTCTGCATTGTAGTTAAGGTAGTTATTGAATGATTGGTTGTGCCAGTTGATTGTTAGACTGACTAGGTTTTGACGAAACCAATAACACCATCTGAATGAGTGGTGGAGGATGGTTTTGATGGATCAGTTGATGTATGGGGAGCATTTTGGATTAATTCATTAAAAGTATTGGCTTGGGAATAAACCAGATCCAAATATTGGGCACATTTTGAACACACCAACCACACTTAGACGGGGGGTGAATGAGTGTGGGGCTCTTTTACCCAAAACTTCCCCTTCACAAAACTCATTAGTTAGCAATCACCATTTACTCATTACTTATTGTTGTCATCTATAACCAGTTAAATGTGAACATATATCAGAAACATATATCAGCAATATATCATCACCACAAGGAACACAAAGAACACAAGATGTATGTACAATTTTCTTTTTATTACGAACTATAATCCTTGAGTTATCAACAACAACTGAATAGAGTACAACTCTATAAGAGAACCAACTCTATAATGCAAGACTTGGCTTACACACTCATCACCAATTGAGATGAGGTAAAAATCCTCAACATATATCAATTTGTCAACAGGTACGCATCTTGTTGGTAGTGTAGCATGTGTATGTGCGTGCCCTACTAGTAGTACAGCTTGTGTATGTACGTGGCCAGTTTGTACTACAGCCTGTGTATCACTTATGAGCGCTTAAGGTTTTCTCTTCAAGCTAAACTCGTATCCTCTGCAACCTTCAATCACATTTTCTTATGTCTTTCACTATCCCATCTGACCCATAACAAATCACAACACATCCAATCTCTCCAACAACTTCTCATGCTCCTCAACCATACAATATGAATGCTACTCAATCATGTATAAGCGATCAACATATTATGGAAATCATATCAGTACTAAATCATAAGAGTGTTGTTCACTCTATCATCCAACACAAACCACATCACAACAACCATACCAAGAATGCCTTAAGAATTCACCACACAACAAGCAAGAGTATCCATCAAGACAACAATGTAACCATACCAGAGTTTCTATGGAAGATCTAAGCCCATAGAATGCATATCTGGAACATGCTTCAGTCTTCAAGATCTTGGCACCATCTCACACACAAGTCTTCATGACTTCATGCACTGTACACGTCCTGTCCTCATTTTTCCCACGTATGTATGTGCCCTGGCTCACTACAACCCGCGTATACCTCAGAAAATAGGGTTTTTGAATTTCTGAAACTTTTTCTGCCATGATCTCAGACTTACCGAAACTTTGATGCATCCATGAGATCCTCCAGATCATCTCTCTCTTAGAATAGATCTTCAATACATGCTCAAGAGATACACAAGAGATGCACAAGAGATACTTTTCACAAGAGACCCCTGCCTCTTATTTATACTCTCCAAGTAGCTTCCTTAGAAGCATCTTCTAGGTCACTTAACCCATTTCTAGGTCACTTAACGTATTTTCCTCATTTTTAGGGTTAACCACTTTCCATAATTAGAAAGTTCTCCATTTAAATATTCTTCCTTGACTTTGTCACTTTTCTTTACCATTTAAACAATAATTTCTTCTATTCAAGCACTTTGACTTCTTTGACCTCTTGGGGCTTCAAGCCTACATATGAGGGTCCTTCATCTTTGTAGGGATATAACTCTCAAACCATGAGGAGTTATGTGACATTCCACATACAACCGGAAATGGCATGAAAAGCACTATCCATCTAGGATAGTTCCACTAACAGATTCATTGATCTTCATTTCATTATTCGATATTCAAGCATAACCATACTTCAAGGATAACTCAACCACAAAGCATCTTCCTGTGAGGGATTTCACCATAAGGGGACCACTTTGGAGTTCATCCATTTGTACACCTTATCAATCATGATAAGACAATAATGATTCATCTTTACATCCATCCAACAATGCATCATATACCAATGAAACACATCGATCCATCTTCATCTATGCATCATATCAATGACATCATATGACTATGATTCCATTTGACATACTTCATCAATATACTATGATAAGACATTGTTTAACATACATCAAACCTTTGACCTTTGACATCATTCAATCATCCTTTGGCATCAACCAATTCCTTAACATCAATCCTTTGACATCAATCAATCAATCATCCTTTGTCATCAATCAATCCCTTGACATCAATCCTTTGACATCAATTAATTAAACCTTTGGCATCAATGACAACATGATCCAACAATATCCCCCTTTGGCATTGATGGCAATACCAACATTGATGTCAACACCAATCATTGATGTCAACATGTAGACAAGGCGTGCTCTACATCAATAGTCATCAATCACATCAATGTGACTATCTCTCCACATCAATAATCATCAATCACATCAATGTGACTATCTCTCCCCCTTTGACATCAATGACAAAGGATCATTCTCCTCTTAGGGTTTCTCCCCCTGCTTGAACTCTCCTTGGGGTTTCCCCCCCTGCTTGAATGCTTTTGATCTTCCTCTTAATAATATCTCCTCTTTTGAACAAGGGATATCACTCTGATGTAACGATGAAGATACATCGCTCATGCTCCCCCTGTGAGCATCGCTCCCCCTGGAATTATGCCTATGTGGTCTTTCTTCAAATATATGGCTATTTTACCAAGTATGCGTCTGATAAATATATCTTCCTAGAATCATGGGAAGAAGAATAACTCCCCCTATCTTCTCTGCAATATGAACAATATGCTACCATTGTAATAGCTTCTGCTGCAAATGCTACTTCTCAACCAGAACATAGAACAATACAATCCTTAGACCTATCCATGCATCAAAACTCCTGCCATACCATACATCATGAAGCAAAAGATATGTCAACAATGAACAAAACATCAATCATGTACCAAAATTTGTGCTCACCATGCACAACACCCATGTACAATAACCATGTACATCAACAACATACAACGTGCCAAAAGATATCATCAATGGAGTGTATCAACCATATGCCTCTACCAACATGTCAACCATGTGCATCTATCAATATGCCAAGCATGTGCATATAACAACTATCATATCACTCATGATATGTCTTCACCATGAACCAAGTGCCACAATCATGTATCTCAATCAATATGCTAGTAGGTGCATCTACCAATGTACTAGAAGTGTACCAATCATGCATCAATTATAGATCAAGCTATGACTCATCAATGATGTACACATGATCACCTCATCAACTCATCAACTGCATGCCCCAATATGTAGTTCTGACATGTGCCAAATGCATGCACCAAGATATCCAACAAGTAAGCTTCCAATAATACATCATAAGATATATCAATGAAACTCAAAATATGTACCAACCATGTACCCCAACAAATCAGCCTCAATCCTCCATTCACTATAGCAAATACTAAGCATCCAACAATACATGTACTAGTAGTGTGCTTTAATAGATCAATGACATCTCTAGATAGCATCATCAAGATATATCACATATCCAAGGTGACATAACTTCATTTTCATAACCAACATTGTTCTTCAACAAAAAAATGCCTCAATCCATACTCATGGGTTAGTGCCATGAATCCAAGATAGACTTTCATTTTATATGATCACATTACATAATCCAATATGTAATCATGAAAACCTGCAGCAAACAATGTCAGAACCTGCAACAAACTATGTCATACCCTACATCACAGAGTTATACCATCACATCAAGTTGCAACCAATGTGCATAACCCCCTTCCTTAGGCTTTACCATATATACATGACCTATTCAAGGTCAGCCTGTGTATGTACACGAATGATACCATTGTCACCTGTGTATGCTTTAGTAGATGACACACTTCAGCCTCCCTTAAGGCTTTCATTCTGCTCTGGTTGTTCAGTATTCTTCACCCACTTCTGAAGGTGTCCCTGCTTCTGAGAACTTGAGCTCTGAGCTTTCATCTTTTCAAATATGTCTCCCTTCCTTACTTCATTCCTTCTTCTAGTCATGCTATATGAAGTCTTCATCATGGAATTTCTTCTTGTGTTACAGCAGTCCTGAGATTTGTGGCCAAATCTAATATAGTTGTAGCATCTCATGTTGTGACAGTGAACAACAATGTGTCCTACTTGATCACATCTCTAGCACCTGATGGTGTTATGAAATCTTCCATTATTTCTCCTTTCATAAGATCTGCATTCCAAATCTTTGTGACCATATTCATTACATGAATAACATTGACCATGAAAAACACTTTCATACCTTTGCTTTGGTGTCCATCTTCTTTGTGGTGTAAAGATGGCTTCTTGATGTCTTCCTTGCTTTGTTCTTTTGAAATTTTCTTTGCCTTGTGTAGATGGTTGATTTTCAACATTGTCTTCATCCTTTGAGAATGAGGGACTTACCTCATGCTTCTTTGAGGTGCTTGCTTAAGCGTGTGTAGCTTCTTTCTTGTATCCAAGACCTGATTCATCATTTGGTGATCTTTGACTTTCCAAGATCTCATTCAAGATTTGTGAGCTATTCAAGAATTTGTTTGACTTTTCTACTTTCTTTCTAAGATCAACAACTTCAGCTTCTATCTTATGACATGACTCTTCCTTTTCATTTACTTGATTCTTCAATATTTCCTCTACCCTTTTAGCTTCTTCAATTTGGGTCTTGAGATGAACAATAATTTCAAATTTTTTGTTAATCTTGTCATTTACCTTCTTATCTTCTTTTTCCTTCTTTACTCTTGTGATCTCTTCTTCCTTTTCATCTAATTGAGTCTTATTACTCTCTTATTTTTCTTTGAGAATTTCCTTTAACTTCAAGATGTTCCTTTGACTCTTCTTAAGAAACTTTTTAGTGTTATCTGAAAGACAACTATAGTCTGTATAATAGTAGTCATTGCTATATTCGCCCTCTTCAACTTTCTTTTGAAGTTCTGATAGTTCTTCTTCTACTTCTTCCATGGGATAACAATCAACTATTTCTAGATTTTCTTATTCACTTGTGGAGAAAAATTCAACATCATCACATTTTGAATTATTGCAATCAAGAGTTTGTGGAGATTCTTACCTTCATTTGAAATGTCTTCAAGATCTTCCTTTTTGCCAACATCATCACTTGATTTTTTTCCTTCATTTGAATTGTCTTCAATATCTTCATTTGTCTTGATGGAGTTGTCTTCAATATCTTCCTTCTTGATTTGGTATGTCTCCTCTAGCTTTAGCCATAGATCCTTGGCGGAAGTGAATTGTCCCATGCTCTCTTTGATATGACTTGAGAGTCCACTAAGAATGGTCTTGAGAGCCAATGCATCATTCTTCTTTCCTTCCCTTTGAGCTGCAAACTTCTACTTGTTCTTCAAGGAAATTGATCCACCAATGGTTGCCTGCCAAATACCTGCTCCCATTTCCTTCAAATGCACTCTCATCTCTATTCTCTATGTAGAATAACTTTCCTCATCAAGGATTGGAACTTCATCATCCATTTGTGTGTCTATGGATCTCCTCCAAGCTTGTTAAGGCTTATAGTGAAGGCATGCTCTGATACCAATTGTTGGACACACCGACCACACTTAGAGGGGGGGTGAATGATTGTGGGGATATTTTACCCAAAACTTCCCCTTCACAAAATTTATTAGTTAGCAATCACCATTTACTCATTACTTATTGTTGTCATCTATAACCATTTAAATGTGAACATATATCAACAATATATCATCAACAAATCATCACCACAAGGAACACAAAGAACACAAGATGTATGTACAATTTTCTTTTTATTACGGACTATAATCCCGGGGTTATCAGCAACAACTGAATAGATTAGAACTCTACAAGAGCACTAGCTCTATAATGCAAGACTCATATTACACACTCAGAACCAACTGAGATGAGGCAACAATCCTCAACATATATCAATCTGTCAACAGTTACGCGACCTGTTGGTAGTGCAACACATGTATGTACGTGCCCTACCAGTAGTACAACTCGCGTATGTACGCATCCAGTCTGTACTACAGCGTGTGTATCACTTATGAGCACTTAAGTTTTTTCTTTTCAAGATGAACTCAGATCCTCTGCAACCTTCAATCACATTTTCTTATGTCTTTCATTGTCCCATCTAACCCATAACCAATCACAACACATCCAAGCTCTCCAACAACTTACTCATGCTCCTCAACAATACAATATGAATGCTACTCAATCATGTATAAGCGATCAACATATTATGGCAATCATATTAGTACTGAATCATAAGAGTGTTTCTCACTCTATCAGCCAACACAAACCACATCACAACAACCATACCAAGAATGCCTTAAGCATTAACCACACAACAAGCAAGATTATCCATCAAGACAACAATGTAACCATACCAGAGTTTCTATGGCAGATCTGAGCCCATAGAATGTAGATCTTGAACCTGCTTCAGTCTTCAAGAGCTTGGCACCATCTCACACACAAGTCTTCATGACTTCATCCACTGTACACATCATGTCCTCATTTAGCCCACGTATGTACGTGCCCTTGTTCACTACAGCTCGTGTATGTACGCACCCTTTCTCACTACAGCCCGTGTATACCTCAGAAACTAGGGTTTTTGAACTTCCAAAACTTTTGTCGTCATGATCTCAGACTTACCAAAACTTTAACGCGTCCATGAGATCCTCCATTTCATCTCTCTGTTAGAATAGATCTTCAATACATGCTCAAGAGATACACAAGAGATGCACACGAGATACTTTTCATGAGATACCCTTGCCTCTTATTTATACTCTCCAAGTAGCTTCCTTAGAAGCATATTATAGGTCACTTAAACGACTTCTAGGTCACTTAACCCATTTCTAGGTCACTTAACCTATTTTCCTTATTTTTAGGGTGAACCACTTTCCATAATTAGAAAGTTTTCCATTTAAATATTCTTCCTTGACTTTGTCACTTTTCTTTACCATTTAAATAATAATTTATTTTATTCAAGCACTTTGACTTCTTTGACCTCTTGGGGCTTCAAGCCTACATATTAGGGTCCTTCATCTTCGTAGGGCCATAACTCTCAAACCATGGGGAGTTATGTGACATTCCACATACCACCGGAAATGGCATGACAAGCACTATCCATATAGGATAGTTCCATTGATAGATTCATTGATCTTCATTTCATTATTCCACTTTCAAGCATAACCATACTTCAAGGATAACTCAACCGCAAAGTGTCTTCCCATGATGGATTTCACCATAAGGGGACCACTTTGGAGTTCATACATTTGTACACCTTATCAATCATGATAAGAAAATAATGATTCATCTTTACATCCATCCAACAATGCATCATATACCAATGAAACACATCAATCCATATTCATCTATGCATCATATCAATGGCATCATATGACTATGATTCCATTTGACATAATTCATCAATATACTATGATAAGACATTGTTTAACATACATCAAACCTTTGACCTTCGACATCATTCAATCATCCTTTGGCATCAACCAATTCCTTGACATCAATCAATCAATCATCCTTTGGCATCAATCAATCCCTTGACATCAATTAATTAAACCTTTGGAATCAATGACAACATGATCCAACAACACGAGTGATGGCTTCTTCTTCTTTAACTACATCGCGAGCAATATGAGGTAATAGAGATTTTGTGAACTATTCATCCAACAACTGGTCAGGAATGGTGGCTTTGATCAACCTTCGTCGTCGTCTCCATTCATGAATATGATTAGAAATATGGACGGAGTTAGTCTGATGAAGGGAGGTCAATAGTTCTGTGTCAGTTTCGTATCTAATGGGTAATTGGAAATGGGTGAGAACATCCATGGCAAGTGAATTGAAATATTGAAAAATTACACATTGTAACTCAATGTACCATTTTTCCACTAAACCTGTAAGAGTACGTTGGAAAAGACGTAAACGAATAGAGTCATCCATCGGTGAGTTTGATGAACACCACATATGAAATGTCATGATGTATTTATTTGGGTCTTCTCCAGGTTTACTGTCAAAATTTGGAATATCAGATGGTAATTTGGCTAGAATTACTGGCCAAAAAGGGGAGTGTAATATGGGATCATTTGTTAATATCGACAGATACGGTAGATCTAAAGTAGCTAAGAAAGGTAAATGTAAATTATCTTGAGGATTATACCAGTGAGGCATAGGAACACTAGTAGGACCGTAAACTAGTTGTGGTGGATAGTTATATCTAGAAGTTCCTCCCATATGTTGTTTTTGTAGTTTTTGAGTTTTGACCAACAAAAGTGGGATTCATTTGTTGATTAATTTGCATAAAAGGTGAAGGAAAACCCATTTGTCCCTGTGGAGGATAACCAATGTAGCCCAGGGGAGGATAACCATATTGATCTTGAGGAGGGTAACCAAGTTGACCCTAAGGAGGGTACCCAGGTTGATTTTGAGGAGGGTAACTGATTTGACACTGCGAAGGAAAAGATGATTGGACTTGAGGACCCCAAGTGGGATTCGGGACACCTCGGAAGGGTTTTCCAAAATACAGTTCAGAAGGATTGGGATTTAGGGATCCTCCCTACAGGTTGGTATTTGAAGATACTCCCTGATATGGTTGATTAAAAGGTCCTCCCCGGAGTGGTCCTCGGGAGTGTTGTGGGTTTCTGGCAAAAGAAGTTTGAAATTGTCCCCCTGCCATAGGTTAGGTAACAACTAGTATTTTTCTAGTGAATGGGGGTTTCCCCCTAGTCAGAATTTTTCCACTGAATGAAGGTTTCCCCCCAGTCTGGATGTGTCCACTAAACGAGGGTTTTCCCCTAGTCAGGATTTTTCCACTAACCCAGGGTTGGCCCCCGAGAGGGATTTTTCCACTAACGGAGAATTTCCAACTAGTAGGGACTTGTCCTACAATAAGGTTTTGTTGTATGACAAGTTTTTTCATTCTTTGATGTGATGGTGTCCCAACGGGATTTTGTGGCGTGTATGAATTTGTTGCTTGAAGAGGGATTGTAGGTGTAATCGTCACGATACTTTACAAATGACTAGGTAATAGAAATCATGTTTCACTCATTACTTGTCCTGAAGTGGTAGCAGTATTGATCATTTTTCCAGCAGGATGGTCAATGTACTAACTCAATGGTCATGCATTTGCACTAGTGGTGACCGATGTATGTGGAGGGTTAAAGAGTAGTCGGCTAAAATGAATTTTTTCATAAAGATCACGACCAGATGGAGTTATGCATATAGGAAGAACACGAGTTTGATGTGGATCTACCATTTCAGTAGAGTGGACAGGGGTAGTAAATTCTTCCTTTAGATTTTATTGTTCTGGTTCCATGTCAAGTTGATCGTATGGCCTTGACAATAGCTTAGGATAATCTTCAACTATGATGTTACCTAAGGAATCTACTCGGAGAAGGAGTGGATCATGAGAGTTTTTCAAAGATGGTTTTGTGGGAGGGGTAGGACCTTCTTGAACTACTACTATATCTCCCTCAGGATTTTCGATCAAAGGAGTAGCAGCACTCCCAGCGTCCGAATAGTTTTCAACCTCTTCACGGTAAGTGTCTTCAGGTGAGTTAGGAGGTATGGGTTCATAGCCTTCCGGAGGAAACCCTTGCATCCTATGTGATCTATGAAGACCTTTATCATTCACAATACCAATTTTAAGGATATATAAGGTGAAAAAACAACATTCGCTAAAAATCTAGAAAACCAACAAGCAAAACAATAAATTCTCCTAATGATCGTACTAGTTGGTGATAAAAAACATCGCATGAACAAAGTGATAAGGGGATAGGATTAAGTGGGTGGATCAGTTAAGTTGGAAGCATGCTTAACAAACTTATGCCTTGGTGCAAGTTCCCTCGCGGTTTTACCCACGAGTTACCCTGCAAGGAGCCCGAGAGAGTTTGACCAACGTCTGATCCAGGTACAACAAAGACTTCCCTTCACAGTCACCTCGTGTAAAGACCCTAAATATTATAGCCACTAATTATACCAACTCTCAATCAGCCTCTGTGAAGGTATAGTCGACATCCGAGTCTGAATGTATGGGCAAGATATCAAATCTGAAATTATTCAAGATAACT
>SNQJ01S0009573.1:182464-201511 GCA_010110895.2 Picea sitchensis | reverse complement strand
AAATGGAAAGAACATTATAGTCCTGAGAGAAGGAAGAATTTCACCCTACATAGAGAGTGTTCTGCAATCTAGCGTAAACTATATCGAAGAAGACGTAGGAGTATATTCCATATTTTTTGAAGAGGATAATATTCCTCTGGAAAGAATCGATTCAGATGATGAATTATGGCATATGCACTTTGATGGTTCACACTCTAATGAAGGTAACGGGGCTGGTATTACCTTGGTCTCCCCTGCAAGAAAAATTCATAATCTATCATACAAGTTGGAGTTTGCTTGCGCAAACAATGCCGTTGAATTTGAAGCTTTGTTGTTAGGCATTGAGAACACCCTTAATCTTGGTTGTGGTCACCTTTCAGTTTTTGGAAATTCTGATCTTGTTGTGAACCTGATACGTAAGGCATGCTCTCCTAGCGACAAGCTAATGGAACAATAATCCCAAATTGTTTGGCCACTTCTCTCGAACCTTCTATCTTTTAACATTACCCATGTTATGAAGGATTTGAATTCAATAGTTGATCGGTTAGTTGTCTTTATAGCCCCTCCTACTCAGCAATTCTTGCCTCACTGGCCTGATTGCACTTTCTAATCTCGGCATCGTCCATATATTCCTAGCCATGTAGGATTTTGGGAGGCCCTCCCGGATGATGAGAGCATTTGTGCTATCATCTAAGATGAACCTCTTAAGCCTGAGGAAACTATATCCATGGAAAATCACAAGATTCTTGAGGGCTTGATTCCTCTTGAGGCCGCATTTTCATGGAGTGTTAGAGGAAATAAAGAAGAGGAGGAGGAGTTACAACTGAAGGTGGTTGAGGCCATCTCCAAGAACATTAGGACACTTGGATCTTCATTGAACGTTAAAATAAATGTCTAGGGTTCTGATAAAGAAGTAATAAAGTCTGTTGAATTACTCGATGGATTTCAGAGGTTTTCGCTTGGTTTAATATGGATCTTCGTGGTTTTGATCCAGGTCTTGTTCATCATACTGTGAAACCATCTAGGAAAAAATGAAGACTTGTTAACTCTGCACTGAAGGCAACCTTTCAAGGGAAGTTGAAGATTTTCTTAAGGACTGAAATGTTTTTTTTAGTCCACCCTAAATGAGTTTCCAATTGGGGACTTGCTTCGAGGACCACTTACTGATATTAGAACTTGCATTAGTCTTCGAAATTTCAGGCAAGCAATTATGAGAAATCATTTTCCCCCTCTCAGCATGAAAATGTTTCTGCAACAGGTTGTAGAGTTACACTTGGAGCCCTTACCTGACAGTTTGTTTGGTTACAATAAAACCAAGGTAGAAGGGGCAAATATTCACAAAACCACTTTTACTACTAATTGCGATACCATGTCTTACAACTATTGGCCTTCTAGTTTATTTGATACAAGTATCGCCTTAAAATGGCCTATACACACAACTTTCGATGAGTTGGTCAGTCTCCATGCTTACCTTGACGATTTAATCGTATGCGTCAAAAGGCTGATAGTTACGTCGAAATTTCAAGTGTTGGGTCATTTCCAGATTACTTTTGTCTTGGACACTAACTCGGAAATTTCGAAGGAATTACAGAGAATAACAACCAATGTGAATATGTGTAAGTTCAACTTAGTTTTTTTTTTTGTTTATAATAGAATGCTTTGTATAAAAAATAAATTGGTAACAAGGTCTCCTTTTGAATCCAATTTTGATGTAAGATTGATTTATTGCTCTATCACAACCACTTTTTATAATACGAAAATCTTTTATGTTATGGTGAAAAAAAATCTTGGGCGTGACATGCTTCTAATTGTGTTGGATCATAAAAGGTTATATGAGGTACATATAACTTTACTAATTTTTATAGTGTTTGATTCTTAAGAATTGACTTTTCAGTTAATTATATTATAAAGTCGATATCGTCACATACTAGTGGGGTAGGAGTTCACAACAATAGACTAAATGTTATTCTTAGCACACTGTTGGGGCTCAGAAATGTCCTATTTTCATCCACCTTTCCCTTCATCATTCTTCACATTCCATCGCCCCATTAACCTTTCACAATATAATTTCACACTTCATCTTCCCATTAACCTTTCACAATATAATTTTTATAAATATACTCTAGTTTCTGTCCTTCATTGTTCTCCACTTTATTCATTTTAGTATTTAAAAGTGAAGTTGTGATTAAATGTTAAAATCAACATGTTTTCATATATATCTCAAATATGTGAGCTTTGTAATGTAGGAATATGAGAAGGATTAATTCAAAAGGACTTATTTTCCTAATACTTCCACCATTTCAAGATTGAGGAGATAATTCAAGCCCATTCCAAGGAGAAGATCATGGAGATTGGTTGGAATATCTTATCCAAGATATATGAAAGATATGTGTGGAGGATTTAAAGGGATTATATTTTGTAATAATGGGAAATAGGTTGAGAGAAAGTGGATCCTGTAATAATTAGATGGTTATCTTATTCAAGGCTCTCATGTATAAAAAGAGAGTGCCTCTCCTCATGAGATTTTAGTTGTAAGTAGAGAATTAGAGTAGTCACAAGGTAATACTAGGACTGGAAGAAAAAGGGGATTCTTAGCTTTGATTCATGGTTTTATTTTCTACAAGGCTTTTTATTATTTTGTTATGAAGATTAGACTTGGCTATTGTAATAGAAGATTGCTTCATTGGCTGGGCTCACATATGGTGTTGTATGTCTAACTCTTCACATAAGCAGGCTTGTTTTTCCTTTCATGTAGTTCTCCATTTCTAGATTACTTCCATTTACCACTTCCCATTCTTAGAGTAATTTCAATTACACAACTAGATTAATGATTAAATTCCAATCATGTGTTAGATTAATGATTCAATTTCACCGTGTGTTAGATTAATGATTATATTCTAGTCGTGTGTTAGATTAATGATCTCCTATTCCAAAATAGGTTAGATTAATGATTGAATTTCCGTTCCAGTTTAAACATTAGATTAGATTAGTTATGCTTCAATCTTGCATATACTTTCATGTGCTTCGGCCCTCATTGCTTACAAACCCATGGTTGACAAATTAGATAGTTGGCAAGTACTACAACTCAATTAATACAACATTAGTTCACCCCAATATAACGACTGTCGCCTCCCTGTCACAATTGTTGTCTCCTTTGTTGTTCATTATGAACTAACCATTGTTGTTCCTTTCTTTTGTTTTTGATTGTTTTTCCCTTTGCAGGTGTTGTATCTCTGGAGGTTGGGTATTGGAAACGGAAGGTAAGAACCTATGTAGGCGATAAGTAAAACACTTGCGCCAGTGCCTATCTTTGGATGATGCATAGAGGTTACATTTTAAGACATATTTAGAGCTCAACACACAATCTCTTTAATAGCCTTTAATTTTAAAAGCTTTGAAACATCATTGATGAATTCCTTTTCATCTTACTCTTAACCATAAAACGCCTTTTTCTTAAAAAGGAAAAAATGGTATAATTAAATTTATTTATTTTGATGAATTATTATTATTTATTTTTGAGTTGGTGAGGGAGATTGGAACTTCTTCAATGTGTTATTTTTCATGGTCATTACAATATTACCCAACCCAATAGTGTTTTATGGGAGAGATTTCCATATTATTATTATTTTAACACATATTAATTTTCATTAAAATTATGGAAATTTGTAATCCAAACAAATTAATTCTCTTTCATTTTCTTAAAATTTAATAAATAAAAAATACTCCCTTAAATGATGATAATGATGATGATTAATGTCCACTCAAGACCAAATTGGTCTATCGGACCTTAAAGGTTAGTAAGTGATTAGTTATGATTCTTTCGGTATTTTGTTTATGTGCTCAAAAACATTAAGACAAGTTTTCAAAGATCACCATACCTTTGTTGAGTTAAGAGGTTAAAGGTCAGTGTGACAAATATTTTGAAAATCAGATTTGATATGGATAATGGACAATCTAAGATAAAAGTGTTTTTCATCTTCAATATTTTTAGCGTCACAGCAGACACACTCTTTTCATCCCATGGCATTAGGGAATTGGACCAACGCCTGGGCCACTATGGAGCTCGGGTGGATTACATCCTCCCATAATTTTTTCTTCTAGATTAGGTTGATTACATCCTTATAATACCCCACATTTTCTCCTTAAATATTATTAAATCCACATTTCTCTCCCTTATTAAATTTTGATTTTGACGCTTTTTAATATTATTTTTATTCTGTAAAATGGTGTCTTGCATGATTCTTCAATAGTTTATCCAAGACTGGCATCTTTATGCCATCCCTCGCTGAGTCGATGGTGGTTATGACTGATTTTGAAGTTTAGGCTCCCTGTCTCTCCATGTTGTTTAACTTGTTCTCATACATCAGGTATCTAGTCATAACCATGCCCTCAATGGGGGAGTAGTTTGTTTGTAAGAGGAGGATGGGATAGGCATATTTCCTTTAATTTTGATATTATAGGTTATAAAATTATTTTGCATTTTGCATATCTTTCCTCGTGATTCAAGAGAGATACCATGCCCCTGCACTTCACATCCATAAAGAATAAATGTGTAACAAGAGTCTCAGTATAGTTTCTTCTTATCCCAACTCCAAAGATCATCTAATTTTACAATTGTTTCCAAGCCCATAATAAGCTTTTCATCCCCCAATAATCCTTTTCTCAATGCTATAATTCCCCAATTGAGATTGTGGTGAATATCAATTCCAAGATATTTGTATGAAGTCACTCTCCAAGTTGTTGTTGTCATATACCTAAGGTATCATAAGGGATATTATTGATTTAATAATCATGGACCTTAGTCTTATCAAGCATCTAACAAGCTTCATACCCATATTACAAAAATCCTTTGAGGACTTTAGTTGGTTTTCAAGATCATGGGGACTCTCTTTCCATAACAACAACGATATCATCGCATAAGAAGAATATTATGGGACTGTGGTTGGATTACTCATAGTGGGGTGAATAAAGAATAGAGCAATTTAATCCTTTTTAACCATATAATGCAAGTGGTATATCAATGTAGCATTATCATCCAATATTTGGCAGAGTAATACAAAACAATGAACAAACTAACAATCATACACATACACAAGACACTGTTGTTTTTACATGGAAACCAAAGTGAGAGAAAACCATCAAATATTTTTTCTTATATGTCAGTGAAGAATTACATTCATTGGAAGCACTAACTTTCTTTTTTTTCCAACAGAATCGGAAGGAGGCTCCAACCCCTAGTTTCTCGGCTACAACCCGAGAGAAGCTCCAACTCTCAATTCTCTCACATAAACTAAGGAGGCTACAACCCCCATGTTCTTTTCACATAAACTGAAGGTGGATACAACCACCTATCCTGCCCCCTGCTCAACCGCCTCTAACGTGAGCAAGCGTAATGATAAACCCACTGCCACACTATCATCGGAGATATATATTGTTGTAAACTCCGTACTCAATAAACTTGCATCAACATCTTGTACCAATAACCTGAACCAAACAACTTGTACTCAATAACCTAAAACCATGTATCAATCATGCATCAACATGTAATCTCAACCCGTAATCAACCTATACCATAAAATCAGTAAGTGCATCAACCATGCACCAACCCTGCACTTCCAACCCTCAACCACAAAACCCCTAATCAATTTCATTATCCAAATCTGATTTGTAACTATGTAATAGACCTAGTGTATGATCACATATCTACAAACCTTCCTTAACTTTAACAACAAGAGACTAGCATTTTCTATCAACTTTACTTTTAGTCTCATCGTGCGGACTAGTTTTGATTAGTCAACAACCCCAACTTGAAATAATCGTAACTATATAAATCAGAATGAATAAAGATCTGAAAATAGTACAATGTTCTTCGTTGTGTTTTATGTAATTCTCCAGTGTCACTACTTGGAACCCTCTTTAAAGGATTTATGGCAAAATGGCATACCTTGTTGAATTCTCGCTTATTCTAGAGAGCAAATTGTAGATGGCCCGCACGGAATATTTGTTATATGGATCTAAAAAATTTTACACACAAAATACTATAGACTGTACTCTAACCAACACATTTGGTCTTACTGAATTTGGATCTGTCTCAAGTAGAAGTTACAAGAATTTAAACATTCTTTTAGACTGTCGTGGATAGCCACAAACTGTATTTTCCATGGAGTATAACTCAAAAAATACAATGACCCACAAGATGAAATTGCTACTACAGCTACCGATATTTTTGTATCATTGGTCTCCCAATTTCGATATTCAAATCATTCTAGAAAAAAAATTATTGTGAAATGGTGAGATGACCGTAAATAACATACCTTAGAAAGCACTACTAAAAGAATTTTATCCCTCCCTTGAATTTTGTCCTTCTTTTATTCACCTTCCATCAAAAATTCAACTTAGATGTCCTTTGTTACCCTACCACCAGAGATATTCAATATGCTCAAGTGTGATTAAAATGAGAGAGCCTGCCTCATTTATACCTCCAAGTAGCTTCCTCTTTAGAAGCATCTTCTAGGCCACTTGTCCACGTGAACTACTTCTATCCACATAGTCACCTATGTCCATCTTTGCCTAATTTTCCACTTGTCCATGTATCCATTACTAATTGGACCAATTTAACCCATTTTCCTCATTTTAGGGTTAACCTTCTATAACCACTTTCTATAATTAGAAAGTTCTCTCCATTTACTTCTATTATTTAAATAATCCTCCTCACTTTGTCACTTACCCCTATTATTTAAATAATCCTCTTTGATTTTGTTTCACTTCACTCTTTATTATTTAAATAATCCCTCTTTACTTTTATTACCCCACTTCTCTTATTTAAATAATCCTTTGACTTCCTTTGTCACTTCACTCTATTATTTAAATAATCCCATTTGACTTTGTCAAATTTCAATTTTATTATTTAAATAATTTCTATTTGCAAGCACTTTGACTTCTTTGACCCTTTGAGGCTTCTGCCAATTATATGAGGGTCCCTAACTGTATATTAAGCAACTCTCAAACCATGAGGAATTATGTGACGCTCCACATACCAATCAAAATGGTATGACATGTACTATCCATCTAGAATAGTCTTACCTGCAAATATATCAAAACTCATACCCATTATACATAAAACAAACTTGGGTCCATTACCCAAAAACTTTGTGCTATCTAACTTTCTTCTTCAAGGGTTGACATCAATGACAAACTTTAATCCACTAATCAACAATACCTACCTTTATGCTGATTGCAACACTCTGATGCAATACCGAATCATATCACTCATGCTCCACTGGAAACATGCCTATGTCCTCAACATCTATGTGAACATTTCTCCCCCCAGAACCATGCCTATGTCTTCTGCATATGATAAATCTCTCCCCTTTCATTCTCTCATAATGGAAAAGGTATATTTCCATTCTGGGCTTCTCCCCCTAACTGACTCGTATGATCTCCCAACCTGAACTGTCCCCTTTATGGTTCTTCCTCGTGTACATCCTAGACATATAAGATAAGCATTAAAAGCCGCTCATTTTGAGTATTGAAATAACTCTTTGAGTCTCTAGCAAAGATAATCAAAGGCTCTTGGAAGCTGCCTTTGTAAATATGTCTCCACACTTGTCTCTTTGGTACTACCATATCTCAACTATGGTGTTCTCTTTTGGTAAATATAAGTCAGAGAAAGTGATACTTGATTGAATGTAAGCTTTGTCTTGAGTGCATCACTGTGTGTTCTTTTGAGATACCGGGATGGTAACTTGTATTATCATACAGATAGAATGGGCTCCTATCATACTCAACCTGTATATCTATCTAAGTTTATTTCATCCATAGAACCTCGTGGTACAACATGTTGATGTTGCAATATACTGGCCTCGGCCGTAGATAAAGATATTGATGATTGTTTCTTACTTAGCTATGATATTAAACACTCACCTAAGTAGAACTTGTCTTCACTGGTGCTTCGTTGGTCATCAATGCAACTTTCCCAATCTGCATCTATTTAGGAATTAAGTGATATATCCTTTCCTTGATACCATAATCCAAACTCTTATGTTCCTTTGAGATATCCGAAAAATCCCTCCTCACTACTAATACATTTGATTCCTTTCGTGCTTCTTGAAATTGTGCCACTTGTCCAACTTCATGCGTTACATTTGTTTTGGATGTTGTCACATGTAGTAAGTTACCAATCATTGACCCGTATTGCCTCCGATCAGGACTTTGAACTATCATATTTGTTCAACTTGCACCTGGTTTGTATGGGAGTGATAATCATTTGTAATCTTTCATTCGAACCTATCTCTTTTAGTGATTTATCCCATAAATTTAGTTTGAGAAATAAAAATTCTTTGGTTGCTTTGATGTATTTGAAGACCCGTAGCATCATTAGTTCTTTGGTAATGATATTTCACCATTATGTAATGTCTGCAAATTTATGGCTTTAACCTCACATCGGTAATTTCCAAAAATAATATCATCAACATAAACTTCAATTAATAAAATACTATCTTGAGTTACCTTTATGTACAGGATGATGTCTCCAGACTTTTCTGAACCTCGCATGTTGTAGATATTTATCCAAGCTAGATTACCATGCTCTAGAAGCCAATTTTAGACCATACAAGACCTTATTCACTTACACATAATCTACGCTGACACTTGAAATCCTTCTAGTTGTTCAATCTAGACTTTGTCTTCAAGTTCCCCATTCGTGAAAGGATTTTACGTGACATCCGATACACTTTTAATATTTTTGGAGCATGTATAAGCTGTGCACCGGGATTGCTTCCATTATGCAACTGAAAATGTCTCTTCAAAGTTGATTCTCTCAACATGTGCATATCTTTTACATGCCAATATAGCTTTTGTTCCTTGTAACCTCACCATATTCATTCAATTTATTCTTGTATACCCACTTTGTGTCAAACACATTCTTATCCTTTGGTCTGTTCACTCTCAATCACATTTCTATTTGATCCAATTTTTCATCCATAGCCTTATTCAAAATTCATCCTCCCTGGCCTCTTCAAAAAAGTTTGGTTCAATCATATATGAGAGTTCTAGGTGGTTTGTTAAGTGGTCAATGGATTTTCTAGTCTCAAATCCTGCATCATTATTTCTGATAATCTGATCCCAAGGATGATTCTTATGTACTCATATTCTAGGTGTCTTTGGAGTCACTTGTTGAACTCTATGCTCTTCCCGCTTTGCCTGGATCCCTCTTCATATTCCCCTTCTACTTGATTTTCATGTTTTGCTTCTTCTTGTGTTGTTCCATTGATTCACTTTCTCTTCCTTTAATTTTGTCTACATGTTTCATCAATTATCACATTGATTCTCTCCACAACTTTTTTCTCTCAATCTTAGGTTGTAAAATTAATTTCCACTCTTGTATGATTTCCTTGTACTTGGAGTAACCAAAAAAGTACTTCTTTGTCCACACTAGAGTCAAACTCTCCCATTCTGCCATCTTCTTTGATGTAGCATTTGTTTCCAAACCTTTGAAGTGTTTCACATTTGTTGGTTCTCCTTCCATAGCTCATATAGGAGTTTTGTATGTTGTTTATGAGCATTTCACTTTGTTTTGAATTCCTGAATTGTTGTATGCATTTCCGTAGTCCAAAAGATATCCTGTCAATTTGGAATCCATTAACATTGTTCGAGCCATTTTTTTGTAATCGCCTTGTTCTTTCTTTCAACAACTCCATTCCTGTTGAGGTGTTCTAGCAATTGAGAATTGTCTTTTATTCCATGCTGTACTGCAGTAGTCCATAAATTCCCTTTGAAGTGAACCTCCTCCATTATCGATCTCAAGCATTTGATTTCTTTGAATCCATTTCATTTTCAACCATTTCTTGTAGATCTTTAAGTTTTCTTAAAAGATTCTAACTTATTCTCGAGAAAGAAAACTGCAATCATTCTTGTATAATCATCAACTAATAAATATAAAGTATTTCTTACTTTTTAAACTCCTTTGTTGTAGTAGGTCCAACTAGATTAGTATGCAAAATCTCCAGTGGTCTATTGGAATATTATTTCTACTTGGAACCCTGGTCTTTGTTTTTTTCCCTTGTTGACAATGCTTGCATAAAGTGTTATTGGTTTCGTGATCTCGCATTTCAATTGTTTCCTTTTGCTGAATTTGACAAGGTTATCAAAATGTATGTAACACATTCTTATGTTCCATAGCCAACTTTCATCTCCTTTCCTAGGAAACACTTTTCTTTTCCAATTTCAATTTAATACATATATATTAGTTTAGTTCTTGTAGCTGCTGTAATCAATTTTCTTGAACCTTCTTTTCTTTCTCTCGCACTTTTGTGAATCAGTAACTTCATGACCTTGGTCACACATTTCACTGCACTTAGAAGATTATGTTTCATATCTTCTACTAGTAGAAATATTTTATGCCTTGGTATTCTTTGCTCCTAATTCTGACTGTGTCTTTCCTAATGATTTTAGTTGAATCATCATTCAAGGAGACTGATCCATATCTTTCCTTTCTTGATGTAAGAAACATGTCTCTATCACCTACCATGTGTTTTGAATAGCCACACAACATACCAACCATGTTTCTCTTTCTTAGCTTCTTGTAGAGAAAGTGTGCATTCTTCATTAATATATTGATTATGCTTTCTTATCCATGTCCCTTTCCTCGATGTTTTTGTCCATCAATGTTGTTGTTTGTTGTATATCTAGGTGGGATCAAGCTATTCTTCAATCTTTGGCCATGTCCAAAGTTGTTACATTTGTAGCATTCCACTTCAAGTGCTCAAAGGTTCAAAACATGTTGTAACTTCTTCTATGTTTCAATTAGGCCCCGCTTTGGATAACCATTTTTTGTATGACTTCAAAGTTGTTTATGTTTCTACTGTTAGCTCTCTGCAATTCACAGCTTTATGTCCAAAATTATTACATGCATAACATAAACCAAAAAATATAGTTTGATACCTAGGAGTTGAAGATCTTTTGAAAGGCGGTACTCTTATGAATCCTTCTTCTTCCTGAGGCCTATATGTTTTTGTCGGTCGTTGATTCTTAACTCTGAATCTTCTCGGTGGAGGAGTGTCCTTGTAATTTTCTTTGTAGACCTTCATATCCCGTTTGATTGTTTCTGCATAGATTTTTGGATATGTTTCTTGTTTTGTTGTTTTGCAACTTGATCCCTTTTCTATTTGATTGTATCCAAGTCCAGACTTGTCATGATGAGGTTTTTCACTGTTGATATTGTCATTCAAAACTTTTGAGTTGTTCTGCATATTTTTCTTTTAAAGATCCTTTCTTAATGTGACAATTTATGCTTCCAAAATTCCAATGATCGTTTCTCTTCCTTTTAGTTGTTCTTTGAGTGCTTCTTCAATTATTTTATCTTCTCTCATTTGAACCTTCAAATTTGTGATCATTTGTTCTAGTTCCTACGTGTCTTCTTTCTTGTTTATTTCCGCTTGTAGTTTCTTGTTTTTCTTCTTTTCTCTTCTGATAACTTCTATGGCACACAATAATTCTTCTTGGTAGTCAACTTCTGCCTCTTCATATTCTTCTTTGAAGTCTTCTTTATCAGATTCTTATACTGCCATGAATATAACTCTTTTTGTCTCACTGTCACTGACTTCATCTTCATCTGATGATGAGATGTCTTCTTTGGTGCATAAGCTTTTCTTGAAAACTTTCTTTGTGGTTCTTTTGTCTTTATATGTTTGTTTTCTATTTGAGTAACCTTCATCATTTATCTTTTTCTTATGAGGACATTTGTTAGCAAAATGACCAATACCATCACAATTAAAACAAATCAAAGGAAGCTTACCTCTATACTTGCCATTGGTTCCCTTGTTCAATATTCTGACAAAGTTGTCCACTTCTTCATCATCTTCCGAGACGTCACTGTTGTTGCTATGTTCTTTTTCTTTTTTCTTTCCCTTTTGCTTTGACCTTTTGGATGCATTGAAGGTTGCTTCTTTTATATCTGGATTTTCCAGTTCAGTTCTCATTTCATATGTTGTCAATATTCCATGTAGTTCGTCCATGCTTATTGAGTTTAGATCTACTCTTTCTTCTAGTGTTGATATCTTAGGGTCAAATCTCATAGGAAGAGATCTTAGTAACTTTTGAACAATTAAAGATTCTTTGATTTCTTCTCCCAATCCCAAGATTTCATTTATTGTTTCATCGACTCGTAAAAAGTAAGTTGCAATTCTCTCATCTTCCTTCATCTTTAATTGTTCGAACTGACCTTTGTAAGTTTGAAGCTTTGTTGCTTTGAATTTTGAATCTCCTTCATAAATATTTCGAAGTTTGTCCCAAATATCTTTAGCGGATTTACAATGTGCAACTTTGGTGAATACCGATTCTCTAAGACCATTCAGAAGGGCATTTGTGGCTTTGCAATTATTTTGACCGAGTTACATAGCTTTTCCATTTGTCGGCGGAACTGGTGGCATTGTGTATCCATCTACAATTGATTGCCAAATTCCAAATCCTTGTGCCTGTATATATGTCTTCATACTTATGCTCCAAAAGGCATATTTTTGTCCATCAAACTGTAGTATTCCATTTTTATACATGTTGTTTCTCTCCATGATCTACCTTTCAGTGGTTAAACTGATTTCTGAAGGAACCTGCTCTAATACCAATTGTTGGATTACTGAGAAGGGGGGTGAATTAGTAATAGAGCAATCTAACATTTTTAACCATATAATGCAAATGTTATATCAATGTAGCATTATCATCCAATACTTGCAGAGTAAATAAACAATGAACAAATGAACAATCATACACATACACAGTACACCAGTGTTTTTACGTGGAAACCCAAAGCAGGAGAAAACCACGAAATGTTTTTTCTTATATGTATTGAAGAATTACATTCATTGGAAGCACCAACTTCCTTTGTTTTCCACCTGCAACTAGAAGGAGGCTCCAACCCCCTATTTTCTCAGGCTACAACCTGAGGGAAGATCCAACTCCCCAATTCTCTGGCTACTACCAGAAGGAGGCTACAACCCCCTATGTTCTCTGGCTACAACCGGAAGGTGGCTACAAGCACTTGTCCTTGCCTCATCCAACCACCTTGACGTATAAGTAGAATGATGGAACCACTGTCACACTATCATTGTCAGATATACTGTTGTAAATCTATACCAATCAACTTGCACCAAACAACCTGTACCAATAACTTGAACCAAACAACCTGTACCAATAACCTGAACCATGCATCAACCTGTACCTCAATTTGTAATCAACCTGTACCATAAACAAGTGCATCAACCATGCACCAACCTGTACCTCAACCTCAACCAAAATCCCTCATCAATTTCATCATCCAAATCTGATTTGTAACTCTATAATAGACCTGGTGTATATGATCACATACCTGCAAAACTTCTTTAACTTTAACAACAAGAAACTAGCATTTTCATCAAACTTTACTTTTGTCTCACATGACTAGTTTTGGATTAGTCAACAACCCTAACTTCAAATAATCATAACTATGTGTGATCTAGGTGGATATTTGTTACCAGCAGCCTATTCCACTTGGACCCCCACCATCGTTTCTTTCAGTCTTTCAATTTCCTTAATTGTAGCACAATTTACTATTTTTGGTAGTTTTTTGGGTCCTAAACTTTTGGATCCGTTTTGAGGCCCTAAACGACGTTTTTTGGGCATGGTCAAAAAATATCAAAATATTTTTTGCCAACAATTGTAGTCCTCGGATAGATCTTTCTAACGATGTATCATAAGCATAAAACGGAGATAGTATGCTAAAGTTTCGACCCTGGGTAATTGATGTACCAATTTAGCCCAATGGGGCCCATATTCTAGCGTTTCATCTCCTAGGATTAGGTTTTTTGGATGGTTAGGGTTTCCATTGTTTCTCAATAATAGATAGGCCTTTGAGCCTCATTGGAAAACAGAGTTCAAAGGCCTGTAGCCACCATATCTCTTCTCAGAGATAAGCTACCAGCGCCCTAGCCAGTTTATTTCTATTTTGTCTGTAAACAAATTTCAGTTCTTTGATATTAATGAAATGAAGTGTTATTTCCACTGCATCTTTGTATTCATGGTTATTTGTGTATTCTTTTGTGTTCCTGCATAAATCCGGATCAGTGGTATCAGAGCAGTCTGCTCTTTCTCGATTCTTCTTTGCATGTCCCCAATGAGGTTGGGGTATAAGGAATTAGGGCTCGACCTAGTTGAACCTTTGCAAGATCAGCCTCGCAAACCTCGAGGACCGCCCATGGGGGACGAAAAGAAAGATGAGGGAGCAGGAGATCCTATCAAAATATTGCTCGATGAGGCCCTTGAAAAAAAAAGGAACGTGATGATGGATAACTTCGCCCAAATCCTTCAACGATTTCCCACTGGCGGTGCATCTGCATCCAACAGCCACTCTGGAGGCGCAACCCTTTTTAAGGTACAAGTAAAATTTGACATTCTCATATTTGATGGTCAAATAGATGCAGACATCGTAGATAGATGGTTGAATCTATTAGAAGGATATTTCTTAGTTCATGACTTTTCCGACCAGGAGAAGATTATTTTTTCAATGCTCAAAGTCGCCCCCCATGTCAAGGACTGGTGGGAAACCTATTGTGAGAAAAAGGACGAGGAGGAACCCTCCATGTTCTTAGTCGTACCCACTTGGAATTCTTTCTGAGACACCATCAAGGAACAATATTATCCTATGGGGAGATATGAGGACAAGTACATACAATGGACTACGTTGAGGCAGCAAAGGGATCAAGATGTGCATGAGCTGATGAATCTATTCCATACCCTGTGGACAAAGTTGGGTATCAAAGATTCGAAGAAAAATTTGGTGTTGAAGTATCGCAGTTGTCTACAAAGATACATTTAGGAGAAAATGGATTTCCTCAACATCTCCTCACTTGGTATGGCATACTGGTATGTTGCCAAGATTGAGAAGATATTCAAACAGAAGAAGCGAGACTTTGGATCTGTGAATCAAAAGCAAGCGAAAGGTGCCCCCAAACTACAAATCAAAGGACAAAGCCAAGGCATGGTGGCTCAAGACAACCTGCCAAAGTTGCAAGCAAAGAACAACACCGTGAAGCTGAAGAAGGACACGGGAAAGTGGTGTTAGTTCCATAAGAGCTCCACTCACAACACAAGTGAGTGTCGGGCCAAATAGTCACTGGTGGCCAAGATGAGGGCTTATGAATCAAATGCATGCTCCAACACTGAATCAAAACCGAGAAGGGGAATGATAGAGGAAAGTAGATTATCAATGTGGATCCCAACGCCATTGTTTCCACCATGAAGATCCAAAAGGAAGAACCGAAATATCCAGAGGAGGAGGAGCATCTCTTCCACTCCCAGATATGGGTAAAGGGTTCCCCGCTACAGTTCATCGTCGACAGCGAGAGCCAAAAGAACCTCATTTCAACAGAGGTCATGAAGCATTTGGGCTTGCCGATCACATCACACCCACGGTCATACACCATTAGGTGGCTTCACCAAGGATGGGATCTCTGCATCAGCCAGCAATGTCACCTTCCCTACAGTATCAAGCCCTTCACCGATGAGGTATTATGTGACATTGATCCTATTGATATTTGTGATGTATTATTAGGCCAACCATACTTGTGGAAGAGACATGTTGTGTATGAGTCCTGGCCTCATGTTGTTATTGTTACCTTGGGAAATAAGTTGTACAGGATACTAGAGGTACCACCACCTATCGCTATCTCTTTGGTTACTGCAAAACAATGCAGTAAGCTCATTTCCAAAACCAAGAATTTGTTTTCCTACTGATCTGCCCTCAGGGAAAGAAGAAGACTGTGGCCACGACCTCCAAATAGGGCTCCTCCGCATGACAACAACTAATGGACAAGGTCATGGAGGAGTATTGGGACATATTCACCTCACCCATAGGGGTGCCTCTGCATTGTCAAGTCAAGCACCCCGTTGATCTGACCCCAGGTGTGTTGCTTCCCAATGGATCGATCTATTGACACTCTATTCTGGAGAATGATGAAATCAAGCGACAGATTCAGAAGTTGTTGCAGAAAGGTCACATCCAGCCAAGTTCATCGCCCTGTGGGAGCCCGATCGTGTTGGTGCAAACGAGGGATGGGACTTGGAGACTTTGTATTGACTATCGAGCGTTGAACAAGATCATCGTTCAGAATAGGTACCCGATCCCACGGATTGATGACCTTCTAGACCAACTCAAAGGGGCGAAATATTTCAGCAATATCAACTTGAATTCCAGATATCATCAAGTACCAATCGAACATTCTGATGTGTGGAAGACTGCCCTCAAAGCCAAGGAGGGCCTTTTTGAATGGTTGGTCATGCCTTTTGGGTTGACGAATGCTCCCACAACCTTCATGAGGCTGATGAACCACATCTTGTGGCCATTCACCAACTCATTTGTAGTAGTGTACTTGGATGACATCCTGATCTTTAGCCAGACCTGGGTAGAGCACCTCCACCACATCCGACGGGTTCTCCAAACACTACGGAAACACAAGTTGTGTTCTAATTTGGAGAAGTTCACTTTTGGCATAACCCAGATTCAGTATCTGGGATACATTATTGATGAGCATGGGGTGCATGTGGATCCAACCAAGATCCAAGTCATCTGGGATTGGCGAGCCCCGACCACTCTAACAGAGCTTTGTAGCTTTCTGGGTCTTGTTAATTTCTACCGTAGCTTCATGTTGGGATTATCTCATATTACTTGGCCCTTGAATCAAGTCACCAAGGGAGGAGCAAAAGCAAAATTATTTTGGTCGGAATCTCAATAGAAGGCGTTCGCAGAAATGATACATCACCTCTATTGCGCCCTAATGCTCACATTACCATACTTGCAACAACCATTAGAGATCGAGACAGATGCCTCTGACTATGTTATTGGGGAAGTTCTTACTCAATAGGGGCATCCAGTGTCATATCACAGTGCAACATTGTCCGACACAGTCCAAAAGTATCCCACTTATGACAAAGAAATGTATTCCATTGTGAAGACTTGCCGAAAGTGGAAGCATTACATTTTGGGGAAGGAAACGATCATCCACACAGATCACCGACCCCTGCAGTTCATACAGACACAAGGGAAGTTGCAGAACGATCGCCATCAGAAGTGGTCCACATATCTGCAACAGTTTCATTTGAACATCAAGTACAAGAAGGGTAGCACCAATAATGTTGCAGACTGCCTCAGCTGACCATCGATCATGGCGATAACCATCGTGCTCAACTCTTGTGGGCACGAGACTTATGATTGGTCACTTCTCTATAAGAGTGATCCAGATTTCAGCCACACATACAAGACGCTCTTGGAGGGTAATCGAGTTCCAAATTTTCACCTCCAAGATGCACTACTATGTCACCTGGGACACCTTTGTGTTCCTTCAAGCGAGTGTACCAAGATGATTTGGGAAGTGCACTATAGTCAGTTCGTTGGGCATTTTGGAGTCAAGAAAACAGTGGCAGTGTTGCAAAAGTATTTCTATTGGCCAAACCTTCGACATGATGTCAGGAAGTACATCAGATCCTGCACTACCTGCGCCATTACCAAACCGACCATCAAGAAGCAAGGCCTCTATACTTTGTTGCCTACCCCTAGTTGACCTTGGGAATCCATCTCCATGTATTACATGTCGGGCCTTCCTTCTACTAAGAATGGCAACGACCATGTTTTCATGGTCTTCAACGGATTCTCGAAGATGGCCATTATGGTGGCCTACAAGAAGAATATCACAACAAAAGCCATGCTAAACTCTTATTTGAACGAGTGTGGGTACACTTTGGGATCCCACAGTCTATCATCTCATATTGAAACAACAGGTTCCTCGGTACATTTTGGTCCAGCCTCTGGTCAATGTTGAACACCAAGCTCACCAAGTCCAATTCTTTCCATCCCCAAATAGATGGCCAGACAGAGGTCGTCAACAGGATGATCGTACACATTTTGTGCATGTACAAATCAAAGCATCCACGCACATGGGATGAGAGCCTCCCCTATGTAAAACATAGCTATAATTAGGCCCTCCACATCTCAACCAACCACAACCCCTTTCTGGTGGGCTTGGGATTCCAACCACTATGTCCCATTGACATAGCCATACCATTTGCAACTACTACGGCTGATTCAACTCGTGTCCAGTCTGAAGCTGCCAAGGAAAACAGCTTCATTGAGTGTATTCAACACATTCTCCAATAGTTTCATGACATATTGGATAGAGCCAATGCTAAGTACAAGCAGCGGCATGATCAGCATCGAGTGCAACACAACTTCCAGGTGGGCGACAAAGTGTGGCTACATTTGCAGAAGGAGCACCTCGTTGGACCCCACCACAAGCTTCGCCCACTCCGATATGGGCCATAAACCATCACCAAGGTTGTAGGGGAAATTTCATTCGAGCTCAATATCCCACCATTCCTTGGTCTACACCCATTGTTCAATGTGGACCGCCTTCGGCCCTACTTTCCACCTCTACTGGACACATATGGCATGGCAGAACAACTCACACCAACAGAGTTAAACCCAGACTACATGGAACAAGCCACAACTGATCGGATTATGGACACATAGATCAAGAATAGCCACCTACAGAGCATCCATCTATATCGAGTTGTCAAAGCAGGCCAACTCCTTCACCGGGGCAAGTGGCTCACCAGGGACCAAGTTCAGCAAAAGTTTCCTCATCTCATGAAGGAACTCAATGCAATGGGAACCATTGCTTCCTAAGGGGGGAGGAATGATCCATATGGATATTGGTGGCCACCTGCCTATTCCACTTGGACCCCCACCATTGTTTCTTTCAGTTTTTCAGTTTCCTTAATTGTAGCACAATTTACTATTTTTGGCATTTTTTTGGGTCCTGAACTTCTAGAGCCATTTTGAGGCCCTAAACGACTTTTTTGAGCATGGTCCGAACAAAAAATCACACCAACATGTTTTTTGCCAACAATTGTAGTCCTCGGATAGATATTTCTAACGATGTATCATATGTGTCAAAAGGAGATAATATGCCAAAGTTACAACCCCGGGAAATTGATGTATCGATTTACCCCGACGGGGACCATATTCTGGCGTTTCATCTCCTAGGG
>SNQJ01S0009573.1:168042-179139 GCA_010110895.2 Picea sitchensis | reverse complement strand
ACTTTTATATTTTGCTCCTTTGTCACCAGTAGGAGTTGAAGTTGTCTAAGCAGGTTTGGGACCCTTATGTTGTTTGTTGTTGTAGCGAGGATGTTGCTTCTTGGGATACTTGGGTTTATCTTTCTGTTGGGCAACTAAGGCTTTGTTGGAGGGACCTGCAATGTTGATCACTCCAAATTGTACAAGATTGTCTTCCTCTCGAATCAAAGAAGCACAAAAGGACTCAAGAGTGGGTGTTTCATAAGCTTCTTCCCCTAGAGCCTCTCTTATGGCATAAAATGTAGATACAAACATAGAATATGAACTACCTAGCTTAGAAAGAATAAGATAGATGCAACGCTCTTCCTCCATCTTTATCTTACATTCTTCACATAAAATTCTGAGTGTTTTAAACCTAGATAGATAGTCTCCAAGGCAATAAAAATCATTTGGACTCAAGATCAATATTTGATTTTCTAACTTTTATGCTCGAATAATATTGAGTTTACAAAACACAGATTCAATCATGTTCCAAGCTTCTTTGGGGTCATCAATATCTTGAAGGTAGTACCTTAAATCAGGAGAGATGGAAATTCTAATTAGTCCACGTGCTTCGTCATTCCTATTATCCCACTTGGCTTTCTTATCATCATAAGTGGGTGCTTTTTCCTTTCCGAAGGTAATCCATTACAAGCCTTTACTTCTTAATAAATCTTCCATATGAGATTTCCATTGGAAGTAGTTGTTGTTGGTAAGCAAGACAGTACTTGTAGAAGCCATATTAAATATGTAGATAATGTGGATTTAAAAACTAAAACTAATGATCTGGATGGAAAGAGCTCGAAAAGTTATGCAGTTTAGAAAAAACGGCACTGAAAACGGACTTTCGATGTTACAGTTATGTCCTTTTTTAAAAAGGCACAATCGGTAACCAAATGACCACGTGATTGTGTAAGTTGTTTTATGAAGTGACCCACTTTTATAAAGAGAAGTGGGGATCACTTTTAAAATGAATTTACTTTATAACAGAAAAGTTGCATGCAAAATAAATAACTCTAAAATAAAATATTAAAGCTACTTATAGTGATTCACTTTTATACTTGAAGTGAAATACACTTTACAATTTTAGCATGAATTTTTTCAAAAAATGTAACAAAATAGAGACTTGAACTCAAGACCTCTTACTTAATAAGGCAACTTTTAACCAAATGATCTAAAAAAACATATTGTAATGTTCAGAAGGAGGATTGGGGTTGTTGTTGTTGTTGAAGATGGCCTTGGAGAGCGTGCTCAAAAAAAACTCTTTTCACATAAGAAAAAAAATGTCGTTTCTCGATGACAACAAGGGTTAGATCTCGGTTAGCTTACCCGGAAGATGCACATTTTCCTATCTGTTTCTGATTTTCCGAGATCGCACAGGGCGCGGGGAAAAGATCATATGCATATCTAAAAGAGTAGAAACCTGGAAATAAATAAAACAAAACCGAAATAAAACCAAAAATACTACTCTGCAAAAATTTTAAAAAATGCATATTCAAGCTTTATACCTCTGGATCTTACTGTAATGGTCATATTGTGGGCAAACGGAAACATTTTTGAGTGAAACGAAAAGTGTTTCTAACTGAAACGAGTGATCCAGACGCAATGGAACAGCCCTCTCAGCTTAGAAATGTACAGAAATGACATAAAGTGGAGATGAGGAAACTCAGCTTCACGATCTCGATCTTCAACAGGAGCGGGTCTTCAAACAGACTCTGATACCATGTTTGACAACACAAGTATTCCAATAGAGGATGAACACCTTCTCATGCCTAGTAATAAATTGCAAAGCTTGATTATCACTATACAAGACAAACTCTTTTGGAATTAAATAATGTCTCCATTTTTTCAAAGCTTGAATCACTGCATAAAATTCCTTGTCATGTGTAGAATATTTCTCCTTAACGGCATTCAACTTCTCACTGAAATAAGAAATTGGCCTATTATATTGACTAAAAATTGCTCTAATGGATATTCCACTTACATCACACCTCACCTGAAATGTCTTTCCAAAATCTGGTAAAACCATAACTGGTTGTTCTGTTATCTTCTTTTTCAACAATCTAAAGCTTTTCTCAGCCTCATCTGTCCAATTAAAATACTTATGCTTCTTCTTCATAGTGTCCATCATGGGTGCACATATACCACTAAAATTTCTAATAAACTTCCTATAAAAACTTGCTAAACCATGGAAACTTCTCACGTCAAATATGCTCTTGGGTGACGACCATTCTTTGATTGCTCTCACCTTTTTTGGATCCATATTCAATTCATTTGAAGATATCACAAAACCCAAATATATGAGCTCTATCTTCATAAAAGAATTTTTCTTAAAGTTTATTAACAACTTTTCTTGCTGCTATCTCCTCATTACTAATGTCAAGTGCTTTAAATGTTCTTCCTCTGTTCTGTTGAAAACTAATATATCATCCAGATATACAAAGAAAAATTTACCTATGAAGTCCTTCAGTTCTTCATTCATCAACCTCGTAAATGTGCTTGGAGAATTTTTCAGTCCAAATGGCATGACCAGCCACTCAAACAAACCTTCATTTGTCTTGAATGTTGTCTTCTATTCATCTCCCTCTCTCATTCTTATCTGATGATATCCACTCTTCAAGTCTATTTTTGAAAAATAGCTTGCTCCACTCAAACAGTCCATCAAATCATCCATCATGGGTAAAGGAAATCTATACCTGATGGTAATCTTGTTGATGGCTCTGGAATCTATACACATTCTCCATCCCCTATCCTTCTTTGGACTTAATACAGTTGGCACTGCACATGGGCTTAGACTTTCCCTGAATAAACCTTTATCCAACAACTCTTGAACTTGCTTCTTAACTTCCTCATTCTCTCGAGGTGTCAACCTATATGCTTCTTTATTTGGAAAACTGGCTCCTGGAATCAAGTCAATATGATGGATAATACTCCTAATAGGTGGTAATGAGTGAGGCAACTCATCCACTACTATGTCAGCAAAATTCTCTAATAATTCTTGGATTTCTTCAGGCAAATCATTCATAGAAGTATTGGTAAGGATAACTCTTGGCTTCCTTACTACAATAAATTGCATTTATTTATCTTTCTTAATCTCCTTCAAGAGTTCCTTTCCACTCATGAGAAGTATTCTTGTGTTGGCTTCTTCCTTTTCTTTCTTCTCTTCTATTGGCAGTAACATGTGGGTTCTACCATTCTTTTCCAGAGTATAGGTATTTTTTCTCCCATCATGAATAACATTCCTATCAAACTGCCATGGTCTCCCTAACAAAATATGACAAACATCAATGGGAATCACATCACACAGAATGCCATCTTTATAACCTCCTATTTTAAATTCAACTTTGCATTGTCGACTTACCATTACTTGATGTCCTTTCTTAAACCATGATACTTTGTATGGACTTGGGTGTGCATTTGTCTCCAGCTTCAGCTTCTCCACCATCTCTGTTGATACTAAATTATCAATACCCCCACTATCTATAATCATTTCACCAGCCTTTTCCTTTGTCTTACAAGCAGTCCTGAACAACCTCATTCATTGAATTGTGTCTTCTATTTCTTTCTCTAGCTTTAGAAGAACTTTCCTCATCATAAGATTTTGTCCTCCTTCTGCTGCTTCTGCTTCCACATTCTTCTAGGCTTCAGAAATGTGTGCTTCTCCTCCTCCTTCTCTCTTCCTCTTGGGACATTCCCAAGACATATGTCAGGACTTTCCACAGGCATAACATTTAACTCCACCTCCTCTACTTCTTCCTCTTCCTCGAGGAAAATAATTTCTCCCACCAAATGGTCTCCTTTGAGAACTTCCTCCTCTTTCAAAGCGACCATATGATTTCTCATTCTCATCCTTAGATTTCAGTGCCTTATCATAGACAACTCCCTTACCTCTATTTCAGCCTCTGCTTCTATTCTATTGACTCTAGTTTCTGGCCAACTTTTCTTCTGTCTTCAGTGCAATCTGATAAGCATATTCCACTATCCTCACAGTCATCATCCTAATTTCATCCTAAAGTTCATACCTCAAACCATTTATATACCTGGCAACTTTTTCGTCATCCTTCTCTCTTTGTCCAGTCCTAATATTCAGCCTATAAAATTCTTTTGTATACTCTTTCACTGTCATACCCCTCTGTCTCAGGTTCTGCAATTTTCTGAACAACTCTATCTGGTAATCCCTTGGTATGAATTTAGCCTTCAATTTGGCTACCATCCTGTCCCAATTCTTTATCTTTTGTTTGTATTTGATCCTTCTTTATGCCTGCAGTTCATCCCACCACAGTGTTGCATGTTCTTAATCTGGTGACAACATGTCTCACCTTCCTTCCTTCATTGACCTCTTCATAGTCGAAATACTTATCCAGGGACCTTATCTAGTCCAATAACTCTTCGATATCCAAGTTACCTTCATACATTGGGACGTCCATCTTTGCTCTAGCTTCCAACTTCACAACAGCTTTCAATAAGCGTTCTTCGACCGCATCTTCCCCTATAACTTCTTCCACTTCTGCTTCTTCTCTTTCTACATCACTGACATCTTCAGTGGTAGGTGTTCTCCTTTGCATTACTTCCATCGCTTCCAACCTTGCGCGAAGTTCTCTTACTTCTCTTCCTACAACACGATTTGCTATAGGTGTTCCTGTGCATATCCTCGGTGGCATCGCTTTCAACTGTTCCTAACACACTGAGTTCAAATTCAAATCTTTTTCAGGCTCTGATACCACTTGGTGAAAACCCCCTCCTCTCCAAGGGTTGCGCGACCTCCCGGTCTAGGATCTTCTCAAGACTGAATCGAAACAATCTTTCATTCCCTGTTGGAACCTCTCAAAAAACAATCCACAGGTCTCTATGAAACTTCCGCCCGTGTGAACAAGCGCTAAGTGCAAGCCTTTTCCATGTGACCACGCTTTGTGACCACATGCTTAATCGAAAAGGCACGTCATGATTTTGTGTATTGGCTATATGAGTCAACCGACTCTCCGTCCTTCGAACTCCCAAGTCCCGAAATTCCGACAAGGGCCTAGCGCATGCTAGCTCCTCCCTTATCCTCCATCCATATGAACCTTCACTTTGACCTGGGGCCAATCCTTCCAAGCGCGTCAGGATTTCGTGTATTGGGAACTCCCAATGCGATTCAACTTTGTTTTCTCGATCCTATGATACCTGAAATTGTGAAATATTTGGATCCGATCAACGGTCCACACTGGCTCTCCAGCCAACGGCTGTGATTATGTCATGATTTCGCGTTTCACGAATCTTCACGACTCTTACCTCCAACTTCCCGATTTACGAATCAATGAAATGTTGATCTGTCTCCACATGTCCTCTTTCAATGGATGGTCCTGATGATTTTGGGATTTCGCGTTTCGCGATTTCGCGAATTTCACTCTGCTTCTTCCAAATCTTTTGGTTTCGCGAAATTCTGATGACTCCTCACGACTAACCAATGCGCTACTTCTCTGAGATCTAATGGCTTGAAATATTTCAGCTCTTTCTGAATGGATCTTGACCCTCGATCTTGTCAAATCTTCAAAATTCTTTTCTGAAGGATTTCTCCCGCTCAATCCTCCGTACTTGTTATTTCTTCAAACTGCAATTTTCTACGCTTCAACTCTTCAAAACTTAAAAACTTTTCTAAGTGTTTCCTCTCGAGACTTAAAACCACTACTCCTCTTGAGCTTCTGGCAAATGAAATTTAAATATCACCCCTTAGTGTACACTTTCACTCTGTGTATTTTTCAAAAGCGTTTCTGACACCCTCCTGGCATACTCTACGCTCAACCTCCTGAGCTTTCAAACTTTAACACAAGTTTGCTTCTACATGCACTCCTTGCGCCCAATATGCACACTCTACATACAGAAATTTCCCGCTATCTCTTATGAGATTTAAGTCAAAAAATACTTCTTCATACGCACTCCTTGTGCTCTGCATGCACTCCTTGCATAATCTTACAGAAGAGAAACAATTGAAATCATTCAATTATTCATTCATTCACTATGAACATAATCCATTCACAAACACATAACAACACAGTCAAACCATAACAATATCAACATTGTGTATTTGGGTCAATTTCCTCTGTTCTATTCATTTCAGAAGAAAATATAATTACAGTAGCTATCTCCTTCACAACTATTACAATGAAAACTTGTCTAAGGACCTAGAGCTTTCTCGCTCTCCTTCCTCCTACCTAAATACTATTACACTATGTTCAAGCGGTTACCTACTCAATTAATGCAACCTAATGACTAATCAGGGCTAATATCCCACACCTGTAATACATTTACAGTCATGTAAAGGATTTATAATGGTTCTGTCATTTAAAACGGTGGCCCGACTTTACATACAGTTAATAAATTAACGAGAAAATCAAAAAGATTTTCACACCGCTACCACGCTGATTAACGTCGGTTTGGCTCCTTCAATGTGTTGAGGTGTCGATTCCAATTCCACATCCACTTCCTTTTGAAGTAATCGTGATGATCCTGCATCATTGAAGAAGACTAATAAAGAAGAAGAAGAGTTGGTGGACGTAGCCCCACACTGGGGTGAACCACGTATATCTTGTGTTGAAGTGCTTTGTGTGATGGTGTTTATGTTGTTTATGTTGTTTATATGTAATCTTTATGCATGTTAGATAGATGTATGGATGCTTAGTGCTCTATTGGTGATAAATTAATGTTAGATCCGATCCAATACTATGTGTTAAGTGATGAAAAGTACTTGATCTTGGTTGCTACTGCGTTGTTCTGTATCTAGGGTTTAATATGCGATGTGAAGGGATTTATGAACTAATGCATGCTATTGGTTAAATGCTCTATTAAGTGTTGTAATCACATATCTATGTCCCATCTAGGTTGTAGACGCATGAGTCCTACAACCCCTCTTGCCTCTACCTTAGGTGAGACTTCATCTGCTTCGCAGGTGTTTCCGAAAGGGTCGGTAGTTAGGGTTTTGTTGGTGCGTTGTCGAAGCGTTGAACCCTGGGTCTGTCCTTGTGCCAACAAATGGTTCTGTTGTCGGGACCTGGAACTGTGATTATTGGGAACTGAAGAAAAGAAAAAGTTGTGTGCATAGATATGTTGTAGTAGTGCATAGTATTCTACTTAACTTGCGAAACTTTGTGCTAAGAAAGTAACCGAATCTGAAGAAAAGAGGTAAGATCTTAAAGCTTTGTGCGCTGAAAAAGGTAAGATAAGCAGAAATTTTTTCTTCGAAAGTATGAATCTAGGTATGTTTGATAGATCTTGTCCTAGTCTGAAAACTAGGGCATGGCTTGAAGAAAGAGTTGATCTGAATAGATTTAATAGAAATAGTGAAAGATATGCTATTCCTATGAATAGAAAGAATTTTTGGACTAATAAGTGGATGCAAGAACCTAGAAATATTTTTTGCAGATTGCAGGTCCATCACCGTGATCCCAGTGCGTGGTACAAGAAGGGTTGGGGATCATTTAAAAGAAAGAGAGGATTGACACTGTGTTATAATTGGAGAAAACCGAGACATCTTGCTAAGGCATGCCCTGGTATAGGTCCTATTTTTCTCTGTTGTAAATCTATTGATGACAGAGTTGAGGATTTCCCTAGAATGATTTCCAAAGTTGAAAAGATGAACACGAGACCAGAAAACTATGAAGGAGGTCAAAGGACTAAGGATATGTTAGAAAACCAGAAAGAATCAGAGACTATGTTATTACAGCTGAAAGAAACATTGAATGATCACAGAGACATTAGTTTACCACAGATCTTAAAAGAGAAGCAGTGCATAGAAACAAGAATAGGAGACTTCGACATAGACTGTGTCTTGGATGAGGAATCACAGGTGAATATCATGCCAGAAAGTACTTGGGAAATCCTAGGAAAGCCTGATATGGTTCCTTCATTGGGAAGGATAGGCTTGTTTAAAGGAAAGATGATAACCCTATGTGGAAGAGTTACTAATGTACCTATGATTGCTCATGGATCATTGACCAAAGAAGAATTTGAATTCATTAAGTTTGTTGAAAACAATGCCCCTTTTGCACTTTTGCTAGGAAAGACCTGGGTTGAGAAAGATCAGATCCGAAGGAAAGAAGAGGAAGAAGCTACAGAACAGAAAAAACAAGAATTAAGGGACTTCATAGCTAGAAAAATAGAGCGACTAATGCAAGAACAAGAGGACAAGTCAAAGCAACAGAAGGCAAGAGAGTTAACTGTCAAAGTTGAAAGAACACAAGAAGGTTTAAAGAGCCTGTCCATGCAGGAAAGAAGTGCATCCACCTCAGAAATAGTAAGAGAAGAAGTGTTACCTTCGAACCCTTTGAAAGACCCTCAACAGTGCGAAGTTACTACACTAAGAGAAAATAAGAATGAGAATGGAAAGAGGAATCTAGAGACTCGGATCACAGGAAATAAGGCAAGAAAGCTCATTCAAAAGAAAGCAAAGTTAGAAAGACTGCGGGAAGTTCCAGAAAAGACTTCGCAGAAGATAGGCTTGCAGAAATTTAACCTCGCCGGAATAGCAGAATGGCACTTCGCCACGGCGAAGCCATATGACCGTTGGAGGCGCCCCGGCCGTTAGAATAACGCTCTGAAATGGCTAAGAACGTAATTATTACCGGAAATATCACAATTGGATTGTTAATACCACGCCATAACGAATGAATTCGTATTTATTAAGGCATTTCGGCGCATTGAAGGAATCTGTTACGATGTTGCTTATTTAATCCGTCAAATGCCGCACCGGGACCACTTTTTGCAAACTGAGATATCTAAGATAATAGAGAACCAATTGCATACCACGATGTGTTATCTAGACCTCGCCATCGATTTGATTACCTTGAGTGTTTGTTCGCCTAACCGAGTTATTTTATTACAAGTGTGAATGTCGGGCGAGAATAGCACGCTAGAGAAGTCTATGGAAGAGATTTTAATCGACCTCATGGCTGAGAAAGGCATGTCTGTTGGAATACAGGCATCGTTGACAGGAAGATTGCAAGCATCCCCCTCGACTGCACGTTGATCTAGCCGAACCGCGACTGAGAAAAGAAGCAAGCACCACGACGATCTGGCGAACGTGAAGCAAATCCCATCGATCTTGCTCGACTACATCCCGCCTTTGGCTGGCGCGGTTAGTCGTGACAGTGTCCCACGTGATTTTGAGTACACGCTAATCACTGCGTACCTCCCGAAGGGGATACGTGCAGTAGGACCACAGTTGGGACTGATCCCAGCTCTCAAGATCATCGATTTCAACCTTGGAGACCGAAAGAACTATGCGATGCTCGCACCACATAGGTACGCGATGAAGACGACTAGGAAGAACCCCAAGATAGTTTCCCAGTTGTGGATTAAGAGGCTTGCGCGCTCCATGACCTTGAACGTAATGAAGATCCCCCACTTCGGCCGACATCAGGAGGTTAACGCTTGCGTTAAACTCCTCCTGTCATGCTACCATGGCAGTTATCTTTGGTTAGATAAGCACATCACTGTGGATCCGACGTTGATCCACGTAATCACTGGCCTAAGCATGCAGGGACCGAACCCTCACCAGTTCTACCCAGAGAAGACGTCAGATCGCTCCCTGGCACAACAAATAAAGGAAGCCTACGGCGATGTAGAGAAGGGAAAGTGAGGCTACAAGGTAGCCTCCATCTAGGATGGCGCAGTGCACCTTGCTTGTCAGCTGATAGCTAGCAAGCTTGTTCGAAAGAACCGTCTGACACAGGTCACAAGGTTCGTAGTCGACCTCGCAGGGAAGTGTGTTGAAGGGATGCAGATGAACTGAGTGAGATACCTCGTCAATGAGTTGGAGAATGACTGTCGCGAAGCGCAGGACCAAGGCTATGAATTTCACTTCAGTTGGTTGTTGATTCTAATCACATTTGTCACTTGGGAGATGCCAGAGGGAGCGACATTCCTAGAAGTCGAGCCATCCGAACCATTGGCCATGAGGTTCACCACCTTGTGATATACGAGCGATATGGCGAAGCAGTGGCAATCAAATGCAGTTTTCCACGCTTACTACCTACAGCTGAAGCACGCCATTGAAGCATTTCCGCAGATGACCCCGAACACTTTGCATACGTACAGGCCACTAGCGAAGTTCTACACCGACCGACACTTCATCTACATCATCGTGCGTAGGGATGAAAGTAAGGAGGAGATACAATCCTACTATAAATTGACTGACGAAGATATGAAGGAGATAACCAAGGAATGGCCAGCAGAATTCCTTGTTCCAGTGGAGGATGCAGCACTCTCCGACCCTGATATCATTGGAAGCCCATTAGTCACCCAGGTCGAAAATGATGGACAGAGTAGCGCAAAGAAAAATAAGCAAAAGGACAAAGTCCAAGACATAGAAAGTGATGAGAAGGACAACGCATCGGAGGAAACTATGCCTGACTCACCTTCGGGATGAGGAGGAGAGGAAGGAGGGGAAGAAGGAGAAAGCAGGACAAAGGTGAAGTGACACCGCCGAAGGATCCCCTCACCACAGCAGAAGCATCGTAAAAGAGGAAGGTTTCCCTGGAGAAACCTTCGGCAAGGAAGAAGGCTCGCGCCAACAAGCCTCAGTCGAAGAACGTGCTCACAGTGGATGACATTGATCTCATCATCACAGTTGTAGAAGACGCTTCAAAAGACATCTTATAGAGACATGGAGCAAAGCAGGAGTCGATGTATGACCGGATGGAGAAGGAGCTCAAAGACATCCAACAAGCTATTCATTCAGGTCGAGCAGTGTCTACTGCGCCATCTTCAGCAGAGCATGTAGAATTGGGGGATGAGCCCACCCAATTGCAAAGGTTAGCAAATGCGACAGAGGCTTGCCTTCGTCGAGCCCGAGAAGAAAAAGAGCAGGCCACGAAGGCCTTAAAGTAAGAAAAGGAGGAGGTCCTAGAGAAAATTCGAGTTGCACAGAAGGAGAAAAGTGGAATTCAGACGGAGTTCGAGTAGAACAATGCAAAGATAGAGGAAGAAAAAAACCAACTGCTCGCAGAGCAGATTGCGGTCAAAGAGGCAATAACTAGAGCACTTTGCTCTATGTCGGCCTTGGCATAGGAGGAACCGGAGTCAACTGAGATGCAAGTGGGGAAG
>SNQJ01S0009573.1:146525-158447 GCA_010110895.2 Picea sitchensis | reverse complement strand
CCCCAGGTCGTGTGATGATGAATGTCAGTTGCCTGCTAGGGAAGCTTGGTCGAGTGAGCGACACTTCCACTTACGAGTTCTATTTGGAGTTAGGTCAGTATAGCTGACGCTCCAAGATAGTCTAGCAGAGGACGGATAGGAATGGAGCTGGAAGTAGGTTAGGAAGGAAGGATGAGTAGATAGTTGAGACTTTATGGGGATCTGTCATGTGGTAGGAGTTGATGCAAGAAAATGTGTATATATGAATATTCATTATGATGTAACTAAACCACAGTTGTTTAAAATAAATTATTGAACCGGATAATTGTGATTAAAGAATTTCTTTAACAATTAATGATTGTTGTCTTTTATGAAAGAATGTCTTGCTGACTGAATTGAATGCATACGTAAATTATTAAAGAATGACAGTTTGATTATTAGTACATGCACGAGGTTTGCATGTACTAGTTACACATGAATTCCTTGTACATATACATTAGTATGTATGGACTTCTTAATTTACTTACTGATATTGTCAGCTACTTGCTGTGAATGTATGAACCATGCCTATTTCACTTGTAACATCAGATACCTTAACTTCAGGATGAAGTTTCTTGAAGGGTGGGTGTATGTAACGACCCTAATTGAATAAAGGATTAAAGATTACAAAGTAAAATTAATTAAAGGAAATAAGTGTGATTAATTAAGTAATAATCAAACTGAAGATTACATTTAATGACTTGTGACATAAATTTAAGAGATAAATAAAAAATGAGATAATAGGGATTGCGTATGCTGCAGAGGGTGGTGTATGCAGGGCGAGAAACCCAGAAATCCCGAGAGGATAAAAATATTAATGAAGGAATGAAGGACGGAGGACGGGGGTGGTTGTGGAGTAAAGACGTGAGTCGGTCGGGAGGAATAAGGGACGTGAAGAGGGGGATGTGCGCACCATTCGACGGGAGGGAACGGAATGGATGCTGTGATCTGTGTTTGGTTGTGAGCTTGTGATATTTTGTGGACTGTTGGCTTGCTGTGAGCAAGGAACAAAGTGTTCTGGACTGTGTCTTTTGATCAGGGGAGGCACTGAGTTGCTGGAGGTTTTGGGAACGGGGGCCAGGATATCCGTAGATATCCTGGAGCTAGGTCGTTTTCCTAGTTGGCAGGGTGGACATTAGTTTTGGGAAGTTATTTTCCTGTTTGTGGCAGGGTTGATCTGTGTAGCAAGGAGCAGAAAGGCAGCAGCAAAGCAAAGAGGCAACGGAAATTAGCATCAGATCCAGGTACTTGTTAAGTTTGTATTTATTTCATTATGTCATTAGCTTAGTATTTATTGATAAATCCAAGATACTAAAGTTGCTGTTATAAAAGTCAATATCATGTTATGAAGTTTTGTTTCAGTTTACTTTCTTGAAATATTTAGGAAACTTAATGATGATTAGAATTATATGGACATTACAACGCTCATCGACGGGTCCTCTTATAGCAGTCCAGCGAAGCAGCAGACAACCAACGACAGTCTACCACGACTCCCAGGTGCAGAGTTTACCAAGGCCTTTCAGATCCCGATGAAGCATTTAATGCAGATGTGGAAGGTGGCTGAGACATCGTCTCCTTCCATAAATGGAAAGCTAGGAAAAGACAAGCGCAGAGGTGACTGTCAGTCCTTTCTGACAAAGATTGCGTCCGTCAGAAGATTGCTTGGGCAGTCTGCCCAACGTCTGCATGCGCAGCCTGACAAAGAATCTCCTCAATGTCAAGCATTGAACTCCGGACGTGATCGTGTCTCAGACATTCGAGTCTATCTGAGTATATGTAGGCATTTTTGCCATTTTTTGAGGGGGGGTCATTGGTAGAGCAAAGCTCCCTGTGGTATAATTTTAATGAAGCATTGGTTTTCCCTGGTTATGTATCTATATGTGAAATTTCTTGCCTAATGATAGTCAGCTTCTTATTCCATCTGGTTTCCATCTAATGTTGAAAGAGTTTATGATTGACTGAGTCACATGAAGCATTATGACAGTGTTATATAAGTGTTTTATGGTAACGCTGTCATGATTTCTTTTAGTGTTCTTGTGTTTAAATTCTTCCTCTCCGAGTTGTTGGAAGCTTGATGCTCACAGCAGACCTTTTCATTTTCTCACAGATGTCTTCCTTCTACTCACCTTTGCTGCAACCTACTGACTGAAGTTAGATTAAGACCTCACATGTCCATACATAGGCTTAGTCCAGAATTTCGAGTTAAAACGATATTAGATGGAGTTTAATTCCAGTTGATCACCCTTTTTATAAACCAATCGTGACATACAAACTGATGGGTATCAGGCTTACCTCTGCTGCAATCCAGAGGTGACTTCTGGTGCTAACATACTTAACTGAACTACAATTGTCTAAATGAACGTCGTTGTGCTAAATTATTGTAATTAAGGGATTTTGCGAACATTTTAATTGGTTTATTATCTTTTATGAAATGAATGGTATTGTTGATTGGATTGGATGCATACAAGAATTACTATAGGTGTGATAATTATTGTCATCGGTGCATGCGCGAGACTTATATGTGCTAGCTACACATGCATTTCTTACACATGTACACTAGTATCAGTAAGCAAAAAACATTTATTGGATATGAATGTATGAACCATGTGTCATTTTCCTTGTATTGTAAATTACTCTAACTTCGGGATGAAGTTTCTTGAAGGGTGGGTGTATGTAACAACCCTAATTAATTCTTTAACTATCATGAATGATAAATATTAGTTTAATGAATTATTAAAATAGATTTAAGGAGACTTTATTATAATATTATTATTATTGGTAGTTGAACCAATTAATGAGAAGGATAAGGTGGTTGAGTTATTAATGGGGGGTAAGATGGTTGGAGAAAGGAATTGGAGGGAGAAACATAAGGGAGAAGGGAGAACTTGGGAGGGGGATCTTTGTTTTTGGGGATATTTTTGGTTCATGGGAAGGTAAGAAAATTTGGAGAGGAAGAGGGAGGAGAGCAGGAAACAACAGTTTTGGGACTGGAACAGTTTTGCTTGAGGACTCTCCAAGGGCACAGTTGTTGCTGGGAATTTTGGGCTCGGGGGCCAGGAAACCGTAAGGATTCCTGGAGCTAGGGAGCCGTAGAGGTTGTTCCTAGTTGGTTGAGAGGTTACTCAATTTGGGCAGGATCCATCAACTTCAGGTTCAACATCAGGTTGAGGTAAATACCTTATGCATTTTCTTATACTACTATTCATTATGCCCATTATATTGTTGTTCATTATGCTCATTATATTGTTGTTCATTATTATACTGCAGAACATTATTATTATGCTGGAACAATAAATAGAGAAGTAAATTAGAAAGAATTTGTGTATTTATATTTATTCTTATGAGGCTTTGTATGCACAGGCCTTTCAGCAGCTCTCGAGACCTAATAATTTGCAATGGAGTAATGAAGTGGCCAAACTCCAACCAGATGACTTGTATTCATGGGCTAGGTAGTAGTGTTGTAGATTATGTGATATTTGATATCCCTGTTTCCAATCAAATAGCAACTTTTGACCTTTTAAATGACCATGAACCTAACTCTGATCATAAGCCTTTAACCCTAACTCTAAACTTTTCCACGCATAGGAGCGTCATTGAACTGATAATCAAAGGAATTTGCGCTTTGACAAAAGTAAAGTTGACATTTTCTTAAAGGATTTAAATAGTAAATTAAATCACCTAACTTATAAGGACAACATTGAAGAACTCTATCATATTTTTACAACTACCCTTTTCACTTCTATTAACAAGTTCTCTTTCGAGGTGTCCTATAAAAAGAATAATAGAACAACCAACCCTTGGTATGATAAAGAATGTAAAATTGCTAGGAAAGTCATTAGGGATGCTTCTAATGAGTCCTTAAAATTCGATAAGATCAATATCTACAAAGCCTTAATTAAAAGGGAAAAAATGCATTATATTAATAAAAGGCAATAGCAACTTTCACAACTATATACGTTGAATCCTAAGAAGTTTTGGAGCCAAATTATAAAACGCAATACTAAAGAAAATAATAGGATTCCCTTAAGGGACTGGAATTCCTACCTTAAAAGTTTTACGAGTTCCCTAATGTCATGGACACCATTCCTATTGTCCCTACAAAGGAAGAAGTTTTTTATTTAGATGACATAGAGTTTGGGGTTCAGTGGCTTGCAAATGGGAAAGCTAAGGACGTTGAAGGCTACGAAGCTGAAATTTTTAAAATCGGAGGGCCAGTCATTTTCCCTCACATACACAAGCTCTTCAATTTAGCAGTCAAGCAGGGCTTCCCTAAACCCTGGATGCAAAGCCCCATTGTTCCTATTTTTAAAAATGGAGATAGAAACATTCCCTCTAATTATAGGACCATTATGATTAGCCCGATTTTAGCCAAGGTTTATGGAATTATTTTGGAAAAGAAGATTAGCCTTTGGCTAGAAAGTCACGGTAAAAGAGCTAAAGGCCAGGTCGGGTTTAGGAGATATCAATTAACTGTGGACCATCTTGTTACCTTTAGGATCATTGCAGAGGAGTTCTGCAATACTAAAACCAATCTTTTTTGTTGTTTTGTTGACTTTAGAAAAGATTTTGACATGGTTCCTAGTAAAAACCTTTGGAATAGGTTGGAAGAGATAAAAGTGTCTCTTGAGTTGAGGGTTGTTGCAATAAGGATGTATGAGAACGTTATTTCTAAGTTTAAAAACATTAAGGGTTGGTCAAAAGATATTAACTGCAATATCGGAGTCAAACAAGGTTGTCCATTGTACCATACCCTTTTTGGCATATACATTGACAAGTTAGAAGATTGCTTGGAAAAAGAAGGTTGTGTCGGCCCTACTCTCACTGGTATAGTCATCAATCTTCTTGTTTATGTCGATGATATCATTCTTATGGCAAGGAGTCCCCATGATCTTGAAAAACAACTAAGAATCCTCAAGGATTTTTGCTCCAATATGGGTATGACTGTTAATACTTATAAGACTAAGGTCGTGATTATTAAATCCAATAAGATCCCTTATGATACCTTTGTATATGACAACAACAACTTGGAGGAAATGACTTCATACAAATTCTTGGAATTGATATTCACCACAAGCTCAATTGGAATTATAACATTGAGAAAAAGATTATTGGGGGATGGAAAACTTATTATGGGTTTGAAAACACTTGTAAATCAGCTGATCTTTAGAGTTGGGATAAGAAGAAACTCCTCTTTGAGACTCTTGTTACACCTATTATTCTTTATGGATGTGAAGTATGGGGTTGTAGTATCTCTCGTGATTCCTAGAGAAAGATAGAGAAAATACAAAAGAATTTTATAACCTATAACTTCAAAATTAAAGGAAATACGCCCTATCTCATCCTCCTCTTAGAAACAAGCCTCTCCCCCATTGAGAGAATGGCTATGACTAGATACCTAATGTATAAGAACAAGTTAAACAACATGGAAGACAAGAGGCTTCCTAAAATTGCCTCAAAATCTAGTCATAACCACCATCGACTCAAGTAAGGATGGCATAAAGATGCCCCGTCTTGGCTAAACTATTGGGGAATCATGGAAGACACCATTTTGCATAATAAAGATACTATTAAAAAAATGTCAAATAAAAATTTAAGGAGAAAACGTGGTGTGACAAAGAGTTCGAGGAAAAAAGAAAATTAAGGTATTATAAGGACGTAATCAACCCTAATCTAGAAGATCAAAATTATCTATCTGTTTTGTCAAGTGTAAAAAAAATAAATAAACATTGCTAAGATAAGAACAAATTCTCACGAGCTCCATAGTGAAACTAAGCGTTGGTCAATTCCTAAAACGCCATGAGATGAAAGAGTGTGACACCTTTGTGACACTAAGAAGGTTGAAAATGAAAAGCACTTTCTCTTAGATTGTCCAGCCTATACCCAGATTAGATCTCATTATCAAAATATTTGTCACACTACCAACCTTCCTAACCTCTTAACTCAACAAAAATATGGTGATCGTGGAAAGCTTCTCTTAATGTTTTTCGAGCACAGAAACAAAATTCTAAAGAATCGCAAGTAATCGCTTACCCTCTTAAGGTCTCATAAACCAATTCGATCTTAGTGAACGTTAATCATCATCATTATAATCCATTCTACATTTAAAAAAATATTTTATTTTTTTATTTTTTAATAATATAATAATTTTTATTTTTATTTTTAGTATTATTTTAATATTAAAATATAATAATTATTTTTATTCTACATTAAAATAATAATTTTTATTTTTATTTTTAATATTATTTTAATATTTTTTATTATTATTTTAATGTTTTATTATTATTATTATTATAAAAAATAATAATATAATAATTATTTAAAATTAAAATATAATAATTATTTAAAATTAAAATATAATAATTATTTAAAATTAAAATCTATATTTAATTAAGCAATATTAAATTTATAAATGTTTAATATTAACCTTTAAATTTCTTTAAAAAAAATGCAAATTTCCTTCTTACCTTTTTAATATAATACGTTAAAAATATGAGACAAATGGTCATTTTCCCCACATGAGACACATTTATATGTGGGCCTTTTATCTAAGTCTGATAGCGAAATTCAAATCAATCTTCCATACAATACCTTCTCTATCTAAACTTCACATTTTCATATTATGGTGACCTCATGTTCAAGGTATTGCATGTTTCATTAATTATTTTATTTAAAATAATTTTAATTAATTAAATTAAATTAATTTTTTGATATTTATTAGTTTAAAAAAATAGTTTGTTGGGTTAGTTTGAGTAGTTGAATGTTTTGAATTATAAATATGAGATTATTGATGTTATCTTTGTGGATATTGGGTTTCACTCAATGTCCGATTAGGTTGTCAAAAATGCAATGGTTCGTTTACCTTTATACTATCCTTGAAATGTGGAGTTAGGTTGCTAAAAAACAAGAGGGTCGGGTTACCAAAAATGCAACCCACTGATTTGGTTTTCCGCCATATGTATTCCATCGAAGAAATAAAAAATATTTTTATTTGGTAATTATTAAAATTTATATTTTTTTATAATAACATTAGTGGTTGAATTAATAAAACAAAACTTTGTCCCCGAGGTGTAGGACAGTCAGTGACGGAGTGTGCTGTTAAGGCGCTCCAAGATGTTAAGTCACCGGTTTGAAACCTGTGGGGACAAAAAATCCAACCATGTTAAGGATTGGTGTGGCTCAGGCCGGGTGCGATCCCTGGGTGATTTTGACGGCTTAGATGCCCCTGAGACGCAGTTTCTTAGCCACGGGTTAGTCCCACATGTCACGGACAAACTAACAAACAAACAAAAAAATAAAACAAAACTTTGAAATAAATAAATTTTATGATGATGGTGGTGGTGGTTAACGTCCATTCAGACCAAGATTGGTTTATCAAACCTTCAGAATGATAAGAGATACTTGAAGTTATGTTATTCCGAAGTTTTGTTATTCCGATGTTAGAGGTACTCCAAAAACATTAGGAGAAGATAGGTATTCTGAAAAGAGTTCCAAAATCATTGCAAGTACCAAAATATATTTATATTATAAGTAAAATTGAAAATAAATATCACTTCTTTTTAATTTACTCTACCCTTAATAATATAAAATATAACTTTACCCTGTTTCGTAATTTAATAATTATATAAGATTTCTTAAAATTATAATGATTTTGGTATTTTTTTAATTATAAAATGATATTTTGAATAATATTTAGTATAATTCACCCCGGATGGGGTGTTAGTGCGAGACAAATGGCGCAAAGCGTGAGAGCGGTCAGGCCAACAAGGCAGGCAACCATGTGCTGGGCTCGTGCCAATTATTGCCGCCTCGACCTTGCATTACTTAGATTTCACGTCGCTGCAACACCATTAACTCTGGTGTGCCCAACCCTCATTACCAACTTCACTATGGCTCTTCTGTCTGCAAGTGCTTTTCATCCTCGCTCGCGACCTGACCCCCACATCCCTCCACTGCCCAGGCTTGGATTAACCTGGACTTTCATGGTGTTCGCAACCCTCGGCCCTCTCCAGGCTCTTTGCATTTGCTTGGGGCACTCAGCTCTTATCTGCCTTCAAACAGAGCACATTATGTCGCGTCAAAGAGGAAGGCCACGAAGAGGCTCTCCATGGCATCCTCCTTGGTCCTGAACCTCTGTTTCTCCCCCTGGTTCGCCCTCCACGTTCTCCTCGCCGCCTCTACAGCCCGAGCTGGAACCTCTCGCCTCCTCCACCCCGCCTGCCTCCAGGTTCGAATGCCTAGTCATCACTGATAGCTCGTCGGGCTCTCTTTCGCGATTTCCTGCCGTCCCACCGAATTCTAGAACCAGCGAACCTTCTCTTGCACCGACAGTTTGCTCCTCCCAGCCACCCTTGGGGGCGCCACCTCTTCTTCGAAGTGCCCGAAACAGTGCGTACTCGTCTACCGACTTCATCCCTGATTCGTAGCTGAAAGAAAGTTTAGCCATTCTCTATGGTCTGGTCTTCGAACTCCGCCAGGGAATGGAGGACCTCCAATTCCGACTGCAACTTATGGATGGAAAGATCTCGATCCTCCTTCAGATTCTATCCACCTTCCAGGATGCTTTACCCTCCACTCCAGAAGGCGTGGCTTCAGCAGAGGCACCCCATGTAGAGGGCGACGACAGGAATGATCAGACACAACGTTCAGCAGGGGTCGTTGTGGAGTAGGTCAAGCACGAGGACACAGAGGCTGCGACAGCTACAGGCCAACATGTTTACAGTCTGCCTGGAGACACCCTGCCAGCTGCCAACATGGATGAGAGCAACGTGGACGCTGACATACATTTGGAAGGCAAAGGGACACCCATTGAAGAGGAACCTTGGTACACGGCCTATCTAGCCACCTGGCCAGGTTACTCGCCAAGTGTTTGACCCCACAGCGGTTATGTTCTCTTTAATAGTTTCTTTTCTTAGTTGTAGCTTAGTCAGCTTAGTTCTGTTTTATACGACTGTCAGACTGTAAAATGTTAGACTTGCCCTGCTGGCTGAACTGGTTTCCCCTCTATTGGGGCAGTTCAGTAATTACAATACGGTTGTTTTCAAGTTTTTGTACCTCTGGTCTGGTTTTTTGAAGGCCCTTTATATATAAAATCTCTTACTTACAAAAAAAAAAATATTTAATATAATTCTATCAAAATGAGATATTTTAAAAAATATTAACTTTTTGTTTGATAATATTCATTGATAATAGTTAACACTAAACATTATCATAATCATAAATTAAAATATAAGTTGACATATACATTATTATATATTTTTAAGAATAATCATTTATTATTATTATTATTATTATTAATTTATTTTAACTTCATGATAATAATGATGGTGGTTAATATTTATTGAGATCAAATTTGGTATATTAAACTTTGAGAAAGGTAAAAAATTACTTAATTTGTTTATAATTTCATTTTCATACTAAAAAAACTTTTTAAATATCACAATTTTGATGAAATAATAGTATTTAAATTTTTTTTGTTATTACTATATATTTTAAATAAATAAAATTTGATTATAAAGAAAGATGTTTGATGTAATGGTAGGTACATAATCATTAAAGTCATTAATGACTCATCTTTGATGTAATGGTAGTTATATGGTCATTAAAGTCATTTATAACTTATCCTTAGTTGGTGGTTATAACTCTCATTCATACTTAAAGCATTGGTTAATCTTAACTAAGTAGTTTCATATTGGCCATTAATATCATTCATGTACACCATTAGTGTCATTAATTAGTCCATAGTAGTAGATAGGGTTAGGGTTAGGTAATCCAACCCTAAGACTATAATATGTGGTTTTCATTATAATTGTAGTGGATTATGTTAAATAGTGGACAAACTCAACTTCTTTTTCGATGAAATTCTTCCCTAAATTTAATAGGAATTTTGTTGGAAGTTATAGTTCCACCTAATTGATTGGAACTTTGACCATAGAACTTTGTTGTTAAGGATTTTCGTTCATTTTAAGATGATCTAGATCGTCCAAATTTTGAAAAAAAATAGCAGATTAAGGCAAAACTTTACCTTGTCGGGAAAATAAAAACCCACATGATAAGTTGAATTTGTCCACTTATTAACTAACAACATGAGTGGACCTAATGGTTAAGAACATGTGTTTCCTCCTTGGAGGTCACAAGTTCAAATCTAGAGGGGGGCAGGGTATGTATACCTCCGTAGACTTTAGTAGTCAAATCACTACGCGGAGGGGGTCCCTTGTCCCACAAACAAGGGGGTCTCATACACCAATTGGGTGTATGGCTTGGTCTTGACCTTATAAAAAAATAGATAGAATAGATAGATCAAAGTATATTTGAATTCATTGATTATTTGGGTACAAAGATACCATATTAAGCTAACATTTTAGCAAAATGACCCCTTTTCTGTTCATAAATTTGATAAGCTTTCATCTAGAATTTCAGGCATGATTAGAGTTCCATCATGATCCAAGTTTTGTGCATGGTGGAATGATGCCTCGAGAGGGTTTATTCAATTTTGAATAAACTAATATCATCAAAATTTTGATTATATTTGTGGATCAATGAGAACTCTAACTTCTCATATATGTGCTTTTCAACAACTAGAGAAGATATCACTACAAGATTAAACGACTCATGAAGGTGCCCACAAAGCACATGAGTAGATATTTGATATGATGTGTTTCTAAGGGTGTCGGGTTATTGTTTCATATCTTCAACAAAAACATTGTAGAAGATTGTATAACACACACACACACACACACAACTTTACTTTGCGATACAGAGCTTGATATTTACAAATTCACTTTTTGATTAAGTTTAATATAAGATTGATAACATCACATACGAATTTGGTGAGTTGCAATTTAGCAATAGATTTGTGTAAGTTTACCACAATTAATTAAATTATATTCATAGCACACCTTGTAATGATTTTTTTTTAAAGTCCCAAAATGACACATCCCAAGAATGTTGACCCACTCCAAACTTAAATTAAGTGCTTTATATATATATATATATATAAGAGATTATGAAAGAGGTTAAGATAATTTATGCCCCACTTAACCTCATAATGGAAATGATTTTGGTATATATCTGTAATATTGATACTTTGGTAAGATTTACGGGGAAACCGAGAGAACTTTTTACTTCGTTAGTGAGAGAGAGATTCCCCTGACAGCATCTAGGGTTTTTGACACTGGCCACCATGGCCTCTAGCTCAGGGGATCGCGATCCCCCTCAACCCCCGCCGCCTCCTGACCTATCAATGTTTCAAGCGCTTATCTCCTCTTACTCGAAATCTACCAAGGGAGCCCCTTTGTCTCGGTTTGCTAAAAGGTTGGATGTGATTACAAAAGTTCCTGTCCACTCCCCTTCCTCTAGACCAATTGCCCTCCATTTAACAGAAAACAGTCTGATAGGGCAGTTTACGGGACTTTGGTCATCCCCCAAAGCAATGACACAATGGTTGGAGGATAACTGGAAGAAAACGATCAAAGGGCAACTTTCTACAACATTTTGCGGTAAGGGCTTTTATGTATTTCTCTTTGAAAATAAAGCAGACAGAGATTTGGTCTTTAGGAATGGCATGTACTTCATGGGTACTCGAGGAATGTATTTGAATAAATGGACTCCAGACTTCAGTACGGAGAATGACATCCCCTCAGCGGTTCCAATGTGGGTTAGGCTCCCCTTCTTACCCCTCCACTGTTGGAATGATGAAACAATAAAAAGTATAGGCAACGCACTGGGAACGTTCATTGATCGGGTCGAGCCATGAGATGGGCTGCAATCATGCACACGTCTATGTGTAGAAGTAGACCTGGAGAAAGGTCTGCTAGAATAAATCCAACTGACTTTAGATGGGTGGTCATACATCCAAACAATGGATTACGAACAATTTCCTTTTAAGTGCAAATCTTGTCATGAATA
>SNQJ01S0009573.1:99541-128335 GCA_010110895.2 Picea sitchensis | reverse complement strand
AATGATCCATTGGAAGCTGGACCAGGAGATGTAGCCCAAGAGAGGGGTGAACTCCTTTATCATTTGTTGTGTTTATGTGCTTATGTTCATTGATTATGCTGTTATTTATTTGTGTCTTAAATGAGTAAATCCTATTAAATGATGTGTTGCAAAGTTGATCCATTTGCTTTAAACACATAAACTTTACTTGCAAATATTTCCAAGTTTACAAGTCTTCTTCATTTTTAGATCAACAGTGTTGGAAGAGATGCATAATGTGCCATATGTCAGGCACCCAGGATATCAGAAAACAATTGCAGCAGTAAGAAGCCAATATTTTTGGCCAGGAATGAAGAAAGAAGTGGCTAATTACATAGCGAGATGTTTGGAATGCCAAAAGGTAAAGATAGAACATAGACACCCAACAAGTTTGCTACAACCATTGCCCATTCTGAAGTGAAAGTGGGAAGTTGTCACAGTTGATTCTATCACTAAGCTACATAGAACAATAGAGCAACATGATTCCATCATGATGGTGGTGGACAAATTGACTAAAGCAACACACTTTATACTAGTAAAGACTACACACAAGGCAACAAATATTGCAGAAATTTATATGAGAGAAGTTGCTAGGCTACATGGAGTGCCTAAGGCAATAGTTTCAGGTAGAGATCCAAAGTTTACTTCCAATTTTTTGAAAGGTTTGTTCAAGGGCTTTGGGACAAATTTAAATCTTAGTACAACGTATCATCCAGAGTCAGATGGGAAAACATAAAGTACTAACAAAATAATCGAGGATGTGCTTATAATGCATGTGATGGATCAACCATCAAAGTGGGAAGATTATATCCATTTATTTGAATTTTCCTACAACAATGGGTATAAGGCCTCCTTGAAAATGAGTCAATTTGAGGCATTGTATGGTAGAAAATGTAACACACGGTGAGTTGGGATAATCCAGCAGATAGAGCAGTTGTTGGGCCATAATTGTTAAAGGAAGTGGAAGATCAAATGGAAAAGATAAAGAAGAATTTGAAGGCTACCTAGGATAGGAAAAAAAGTTATGCAGACAGGAATAAAGTTTTCAGAGATTTCAAAGTGGGAGAACATGTGTTCTTAAAATTAAAGGCAAAGAAAAGTTCGCTAAGATTAGGAAGTTTCCCGAAGTTGGAAGCAAGATGTTGTGGGACTTTTGAAATATTAGAAAAGATAGGGCCAGTTGCATACATGTTATCTTTGTCTGCATCCATGAGAGTGCATAATGTATTGGAATGTGATCCAAGTGGAGCACTAAGGGGATTTCTGGGTGGAACCAGTACGCATCCTATACGAGAAGGTCAAAGTGCTCAGGAACAAAGCCATAGGGCTAGTAAAGGTTCATTGGACTTATTATGGTCCTGGAGATGCTACATGGGAGCATGAAGAAAACATGCGGGTGTAATACCTGCAATTTTTTGATAGTTTTGAAGAAGACATAATGCAAGATTCTGTTTTGAGCAGCTAGAGTTCTAGAACCACATCTTAGAGTCCTAGCCAATTGCGTTGGGGACCTTGATAAAAGAATGGATCATTCCTTGGATTAGCCTTGGTAAACGGATGGTACATCCCTTGGGTTATCCCTGATAAATGAATGGTGCATTCCTTGGGTCGACAAGTTTAGAGGAACGTGAGATTTTGGTTGGAGTTGCTGCTGGAATTGTAAAAATTCCAGAATTTATTTTCTAAGTATTGTGACGTAAATTTGCATATATGTATATCGACATAGAGTGCACTGAGGACGACACACAATTGTAGGGGAGGAGGAATGTAACATCCCCACTATAATCCCCAATTTTATTAATTCTTTTGTAGATATAATATGTGGCTACGACCAAGCGATGTAATATGTGAATTGTAGTTCAATGTTTTAATAATAAAATGTGATGCCAACTGCTAAGGGGACATGGACAAGAGATGGGGGCTGAATTAATCCACAAGGGAGGGGAGTGTCTAGGATAATGGCCAAGAGGGGTTTAAGGGGGGAATTACCCATGTTTTTGGATTTAACATATTTTCCTAAATCTACTATTGAATATGAACCTTCCCATTTATGATTGAGTGTTTCCAAAGCTAATCATTGAATACATGTAAGAGGGTGAGTGTGAGTGGTCACAACCCGAAGTTATTAGGCACATGAGGGTTGAGTAAAATAAGCTTGGGGAAGAGTGTGAGTGAATAAAAGGCAAGCAAAAAGAGAGGAATTTTGTATGGGTTGGGACACAGAAGTAAGAGAAGTTCGAGCAGTTTGGGCAGTTAGTGAAGAGAGAGAGCAAGAAAACAAAGAAAAAAGTCGATGCAGCCATGGATAGCAAATTCTGGATTGCAACTGGAGTGAATTGGAGCTGGAGAATTGAAGAGATCGGTTTTTAGGCTGGAAGAGTGAACTGTTGCATTGAAACAACAAGTGTTTGTTGTTGGTCAACTGATAGTTTTCCTAGCAGCAATTTCCCTTGAGTTCTCAACTGAGAGATTCCTAGCTGCCTATGTCAGAGAGACCTTGATAAACGAATGGATCATTCCTTGGGGCAGCGTTGATAAACATATGGTACATCCCTTGGGTTAACCTTGATAAAAGAATGGTGCATTCCTTGGGTTGGACAGGTCAAGAGGAAGAGAGTTGGTGCAAAAATCGAGATAGTTGTAGGAAAATATCAGTTGGGTTGAGAGTTTATGAGTTGTGAGTGGACTGTGAAAGACCACCCTCTTTTGTGGATTGCTAGCCTCAGCTCTATGGTGATTGGCTATTGAGATTCAGAACAATTAGTCTATGGTTGGGTGGAACGTCTGTCCCAAGCAACTGGTTGCACGATTCTTGTTTAAATATAAGTGTTTTTTTTTTTTATCTTGTACTAAGTTATTACATGTGTTATTGTTGTGCATGAACTCTGTGTGAATGAGAATGACTTATATGTTGTTGCAATGAACAATTTAGTTGTGTCTCATGTTGATTATTAGTATTATGTAGATGCTTCTATTTTGTGGTTAAAGGCAGTAGCTAAATCTATTTTAATTCGTAGTTATAAGCTACAAGAAATCGACTAACAATAAAATAATTACTTTAATTAGCAGAAGTTTCGTGTTATGTGTATTTCACATGTATCATTGCTTAGATGGAGGTTAGGTACATTACAAAATGGTATCAGAGTTGATGACAAGAGAGTTTTTGCGTGACGTGACCAACTTTGGTGGTTGGGTACATTACAAAGACCCGACTCCGATGGGTCATCCTGGGTGAAAATAAAGAATCTCTTTAGCTCAGTCACAAGCAACCAAAGAGATTCAAAGTGGCAAACAATCATCTATTATCGGGGCCCTTAGAGCAATGAAATCCTACCCCAAGGTTCCCAAATGAAAGTGATTTCCTTCAATGCCCATGGAGTAGGGGGTGCTCCCAAGTTGTTAGCCCTCAAGCGACTATGTGTAGTGGTAAATCCCAGAGTTTTATTGATCCAAGAGACGATGTGTAGTGGTTTAAAGGCAGAGGAGAGTTTTAGGTCTTGACTTAAAGGATGGGTCTTTTTATCTTATGACATTGATGGTTTATCAAGAGGTCTCCTAACAACTTGCATCCCCAAGATAAAGGTGTTAAAAGCAGACTTCCTCCCTTCTTGTATCCTAGTACAAGCTTTAGATAGTTGGCTCAATTCCTCTTTCAAAATTTTCAATGTCTACGGTCCATATGCCAACATGTGTCTTTTCTGGGATAATTTAAGAGGCTCAAATGAGTTTTCTTTTGGAAACATAATTTTGGGAGGGGATTTAAATTTCACGTTATCGGTTGCTGAAGTATGGGGTCAAAACCCATGCCAAGACTTGTTAGAATCTTATTTCTCCAATTGGATGGAGAAGAAAAACTTAATAAATTTGGGTCCAAAGAAGATTTCCCATACTTGGAGCAATGGGAGGAAAGGATCAGACTTGATAGCAAAAAGGCTCGATCATTTTTATTTATTTATGATAGTTTGATTGAGAATCAGTGGGCCATTTCTTCAAGAGTGTAAATTGGGGGTCTCTCAAATCACTTGCTGATTGTTCTCAACATTTCCAAAACTGGTACGCATAAATCAATCTTGATGAAATTCAATCAAGATTGGTTAAAAGAAGATTCCTATAGTAAGTTGGTAAAAGAAGTCCAGGTTCTGCTAGTCGAGGGGAAATGACATACCTACATGCAACAATTTGCAATCAATTTAGGCAACATAAAAAAAGAAACAATTTTTTGGGCTAAAGAGTATCAGAAAAATAAATCGACATAATTAGCGGGGTTGGAAGCTAAACTAAGGAGTCTTCAATAGAAAGGGAAGCCAACTCTTTATTGGAGGATGAAGAAGTTTTGGTGAAGGAATTAATGGTAAAAAAAACAAGATTTCCTAGGGAAGGAGGAGTCCATTTGCAGACAAAAGAGTAGGGAAGTGTGGATTCAAGAAGGTGACAACAACACTAAACTTTTTCACAAATTCTCTAGCCATCATTGAATGATAAATTCCATTGTGGAAATTAAAGATGCCAATGGACCGATGGTCTCAGGCCATGAAAAGACTGCAGAAGTAGGGAAAAAAATCTCCAATAGGCCATGAAAAGACTGCAGAAGTAGGGAAAAAAATCTCCAATTGTTCAAGGAGCCTCTAACATGTCCTATTGTAGAGATGAACCTTGATCTACAGGAAGAGATATCTGAGATTTTTTTTTTTCAAACTTTATCGTCGTTCTGAAGATGCAAAAGCTCAGGTCATGATGGCCTAACAATTGAATTTTACTTAGGTTTCTATGATCTTTTAAAGAATGACCTCTACAAGGTGGTCAATGAGTTCAAAAGGCTTGGTAGGATGGGGAGTCCATTGAATTCAACCCATATTTCTCTCATTCCAAAATCCTTTGCTCCTACTACATTCGATGATTTTCAGCCCGTATCTTGCTGTAACCTTATTTACAAACTTATAGCCAAGATTTTAGCCAATAGATTGAAACCGATTTTCAACAATTTTATTTCTGAAGAACAATTTGGCTTTCTGGTCAAACGTTAAATCCACGACGATGTGTCCATAACACAAGAAGCCCTTCATTCTATTAAGAAGAAAATTATCCCCTCCTTCATATTGAAGCTTGACCTTTCCAAAGCTTACAATAGGGCTAATTGAACCTTCATAATATTGGTTGTGATTTAGTTGGGGATGAGCCTTGAATATATCAACTGGATTATGGTTGTTTAGAATCCTCATCCTTTGTTGTCTTAATCAATGGAGTTCCCTCCCCTTTTTTTAGATCCTTAAGAGGCCTTAGGCAAGGGTGCCCTCTTCCCCCCTTGTTGTTCTTACATGTGGTTGAAGGTTTAAGTATGTTGATTAAAAATGCAAGAAGGGAAGGTCTTCTCAAAGGAGTCAGGATCACAAACTCGAAAATTCTTTCCAACTTTCTCTTTGTTGACGATGTAATTTTGTTTGATGCAGGAACCTACTCAGAGATTCAAGCTATAAGAAGTATCCTTGATCTTTTATGTCCTGCCACAGGTATGCAAGTGAACGCGGGCAAATCCTTGAATCTTGTCAATGGTCTTCATGAAGGGAGTCTTATTGAGTTGTAAGGAAGCCTATCATTTAATCAAAAATGATTTGATGAAGGGATCAAGTACTTGGGTTTCATGTTGAATCCAAACGACTATACTTTTAGGGATTTGTTGTGGCTTTTTGTCAAAATTCAAAAAAAGAATTGTGTTTTGGGTGCATCGTTGGTTGTCAAGAGGAGGCAGATTGGTATAATTGAACTCGATGCTTAGCAACATTCCAGTATGTTGGGAATCTATTGTGAAAATTCCAAAAATAATTCTCCATAAAATAAGGAAACTTTGTTTCCATTTCTTATGGGCAGGCAATTTGGAGAAATGAAAAATCCCTTTGGTTTAATGGTCACACTTGGCCATGCCAAAAGAGATGGGAAGTTGGGGGATCAAGAACCTGGTTTGGTTTTGTCAAGCGTTGGTGGCCAAAAGCTTGTGGAGGATGTTACATAATGACATGTTCTAGGGTAGAGTCATGTCTTCCAAGTATTTCTTAGGGTTTTATGCTATTGAATGGGTAAGATCCCATGTAAAGCATTCTCAAAATGGGTCGATTTGTTGGAAGGCCTTTGTTGAGGCGTTCCTATTAATTAGTAAACACCTTGCTTGGGAAATAGGAAACATATCTCAAGTCAAAATCGGGGAGGACCCTTGGGTTGGATCACGAGAAAGTTTTAAACTTCCAGAACATCTAATATCCAACCTTCACGACAATGGAATTTTCACTCTAAGGGATGCTGCACTCGTAAGCATGGATAGAGCAAGGCGAACATAGTGGAAAAATGTTTAAATGTTAGCGCTGGAAGGTGAAAGTGTAGAATTATGGGGGGAATATATTATTTCTCTAAAATCAAATTGCATATTGCTCAAGGAAGATGAAGAAGATTCGTTGTGTTGGTTAAGCAATGATAAAACAAGGATATACACAGTAAAATTGGGGTACTTGGTTTTGGCTATAGAGGAATTTTCTAGAGACAGGAAATGGTGGTGGAAGTATATTCGGGAACAAAAAGCTCCCATTAAATAAAAAATCCTCATATGGTTGGCGTTGGAAAATAAGATTATAACCTAGGACAATGGGTTAAAGCGAGGTTGGATCGGTCCAAACTGGTGATCATTATGTAAGTCAAGTTCTGAATCGGTTTTTAATCTTTTCATCGATTGTCCTTCTATTGTTAATGTTTGGAGAGAAGTTGAAAAAACATTAAAACTTCAAGGGATGCCTCCAAGGGAAAGCTTGGAGTCTTGGGTTAAAAGGTGGAAGGAGTCCATAGGTATACACTCCCATTTCATGGTCCCTTTTTTCTTTGTCTATTTTTTGTGGTGGGCAAGAAATAACGTTATTTTCCAAAACCAGTATATCCCGACTGAGGTGGTGGCGGGATTGATAGTCAAACTAGTTGGAGAATATCAATCAGTCCCAAACTGCAAAAAGAAAAGAAATCCATTGATGCCACAACTTGAGGAAGGGGTTCCCTGGAGAATTTTTGATGGGGCTAGCCAAGGTCACCCTCCCATATGCGGGGTTGGTGATTTGTTGTATTTGTCCAAGACACACTTTTATACAATCCGCTATGTACTAGGGACATGGACAAACAACAAAGCAGAATTAGCAACACTGTGGGATTTGCTTTTCCACGCTGAGATGATTAATTTGCATATACTACAAGTGTCTGGAGACTCTTAGCTGGTTGTTGATTGGATCAATGGGAAGGCTTCATTTTAGGTGCAATGCCTAATTCCGCTAATGAACCAAGTCCAGTAACATATTGAAAGATTATACTGGTTCTCGTGCAGACACATCCTTAGAGAGCTTAACGAAGATGCAAATAAGATTTTGAAGGGAGAATTAACTTTTGAAATTGAAACCTTTATCCTTCGAGAATTCTTTGAAAATCAACTAATTTCAGAGATGAATTTTGGACTCTAAATTTTTTGTTTTGGTTATGTATTTTGAAAGTTTTTGGATTGATGAATGATAGAATGAGCATAAAGGTTAGAAAACATGATTTGTATGTGATGGACAATCCGGTTTATTTGGACGACAATATGTATATTCTAATGATATGGAATATAAAAAAAAAAACTTTCTCTGAAAAAAAGAAAGAGTTTCATGGGAGATAATGTATAATAGCCCCCCCCCATTTTGACTCAACAAATCTTGGTTCAATAACACTCCCATGATTGCCATGGAGTCCACTTGATTGCTAAGAGATCGAAGGGCCCAAAAAATTCAATAGGGACAAAACGTTTCACAATTATTTGAATTCTTAAAATCAATGTAGAAAGACATAATGTCTAGGAGGAATTCAATTCTCTCATCTGGCGAATGATAATAAAAAAGTCTTTGATAATTATGAATTTTCATATCTCCATTGTTTTGAGAAATCTTAACTTTTGATATAGAGTTAAGGCTTTTGCTTGGTTTTTAGTGGTTACTCCCAAGCCCCATGCGTACGTCAATTCACATTGTCATCTAACAATTGAGTACAACATTGAACAAATATTATTTGGTTAAAAAGAAAAAAGAAAAAAATTAATTTCAATAATAATAATAATCTATTTTTAAGGTCATGACCAAGGAAAACACCATATTGGTGTGGGGGACAAGGGACCTCCTCCACGCAACGATTTCACTGCTAAAGTCTACGGAGGTATATATACCCTACACCCCTCTAGATTTGAACTTGTAACCTCAATTCACCATTCATCTTATTAAAAGTGATTGATTCCTTTCCACTTTTATTTTATTCAATATTTTTCCAACTAATTATGAATTATGAAATCAACAACAAAGATAATCTAATTTAAAATTATAAATCAAATTAATTTATAATCTTAATATAATATATATAACTTTATCAAAACTAAAATATATAACCTTGATACATATTCTTACCCATAAAAATACACCTTACACAATATTGTTTTTTACACTTTCCTTGAACCATATTAAAAACAATCCCATTCTACTAAGACCACACCCACTTCCATCAATCTATCACATACAAGATCCTAACCTCCATGCAAATGATTGGTTGACATGTTGTTGATAAATATTGAGTAGATTAAGTACTATTTAAAAAAAACAAAACTTTGTTATTCTTATTTTTGACTCATCTTCCATAATTTACACGGCTTGATATATCAATAATTATGAAAGGGATTCAATTTTCGACATTCCACAAGAAGTCCCCACATAATGTAAAAACTGTCATGCGATGATTCGTGATCTCCCGTATTTTTATATTATAATTAGAAGGCTTGCATTGGCCCCATTTACTTTGACATTATCTATATCTATTTATTTATTTTTATTTATACATTTGAACTTCTAGAATGTCACGTTTCAGATTTTCATGTCAATTTTAATAATATTAGCACACTATTTAAGTCATACTTTATATCATTTTAATGACAATTTTTATTAAAGTCTTTTAGAAGGATGGACGGAGTTAAAGAAAATGGGGATGTGGCGAGGAAATGGGAGTGTACTTGTGTGTGTATGCAATATAATGTAAACAAATTAGTGTAAAGTTATTTTTAATTGAGGGAGTGATAAAATTAAATTGAATGATAAATTTTTCATAATTAATGTATTTTATTATTATAGTGTATCGTTTTTAATAATTTTTTTATTTTATAATAATTTAAAAAAAAATTATAGTAATTTTTTAAAATTTTTATATGATAATAAATTTTAATATTAATTTTTTAAAAATATTATTTTCTATTTTATTTTAATTAGATTATATATATTAATTAAATTTAGTTTAAGAGGAAAAACTATCAAAATCAAATCCTATTTATAATATGTTTTTCTTTTTAGTATTGAGCTAGACTATTCTAACTTAAATATCAATATTAGTTGAAATTAAAATTATCTATGTGCAAAACATACCACGGAGAATCTGTATAATTGTATAATTTATGGATAAAAATCTTGAAATAAAATAAATTCTAAAAAAAATGATTTCTAAGAATTTATTTTTCTTTTGTAATTTTATTAGTTTTTGTGTATTCTTAGTATTTTGAGAGAATCTTTACAATGGGTAAGAATATAATAATTCACATAAATTTGATTATTTTGTTTTTCTATTACATGATTTTGAACATGATTTTGATTTTGAGATATTGAAAGATAAAGTTTTAAGATTATAATAATATAATAATAATAAGATAATTTTAAGGTCACAACCAAATCAGACACCAAAATGGTGTATGAGATTTTTTTGTTTGTGGGAAGTACCGATTTGACTACTAAAGTCTAGGGAGGTATACATATCCTACCCCCTTTGGATTTGTATAAACATAAATTGCAAGGCTAAAATGTTTAATTGTTATGAAATTTCCATTGACTTGTAGAGGTGAATGATTTGTTAGTCACTTTTTACATTAAAGAAGTAAGTACACTACAAGATGTAACAATGATAGGTGGGTGGGTGAATGAATGACACTTATAAATGAAAATGAAAAAATTAAGATCCAATATTTAGTATTGCAAAGATAAGAACAAATTCCCAAGATGTGATAATGATAGGTGGGTGAGTGAGTAAACAACACTAATAAAATAAAATAAAATGAAAAAATTGAGATCGACATCTAATATTACAAAGTTAAGAACAAATTCCGTGAACTTGAATAACATAGGTGGAGTTGAACACTATCTAAAACTCCTTAGCACCCCTTAAAAAAGGGAGACTAATAAAGTAGAGGATGAAAAACACTTTTTATTGGAATATACCTATTTATTAAATTTATTTTTCAAAATATTTGTAATAAGATCGAACGAACTCTGTAACTTGTTAATAGATACGCAAAATAAAAAACTAAAAACAATTATAACAATTTGAGTAATTTTTTTTTTTTCCTTGGAAAATAAAAATAAAAATAAAATTATTTATAGAAATAAAATTACATTCTTCAATGCCATAATGGCAAGCATTATTGTCTCTGTAGAGGCAGAGTCTTTCGCCAAATATAAAAAAGATTAAGTTTTCTAGGTAAGTCATTGTCACTCACATTTCTATACATAGTCCAGAGAGAGCATGTTTATGCTAAAATCCCCGCCGAAGCGGTAGTGTTCATACATCTAGTGATCCCATATATAGGTATATATTCTATGATACCATCCTGAAATTAATATCAAAGGAATACTAGATTGATAGAGCCCACATTAAAGGAACCGTCCTATAGAAAAAATAAACTAGGTGGTCAAATTGTAATTGGGAAGTTAATTATTAGGAGAAACCGAGAGATTATCGACTAACTCAATGGAAAGAAGGATGAAAATATTCATAGCTCCATCCCTCCTTTTCTTTTGTGATCTATTAGAGCCCAAATTGGAGCTAAAGGCCATCTGTTACAGTATTATGTTCCTTGTAAATATGGTCGAGAGAAATATTTGTGAAATGTGTAGTGATCCAACATACCTCCTCCAAAAGAGAAAGAGAAAGAGCATTATGACAATGATATTCCATTTTTACCCAATGTATGACGTTTCACAAATCTCCAAACACTTGATGAGTATCAATTCCTTTCTCGATAGCCAGAAGAAGGAGTAATTTTAGAGACATTACCTCTGCATAATTGTTGGAGCCTTCACCTATTCCAACTTTGAACTTGAGACACCAACCTTCCTTTAAGTGCACAATGCCCCCTGCACCATATGTGCCCAGTGTCCCTTGTGCTACTCCATCAAAATAGGACCAGGGCACGCTCCTATCCATTGATTCCAATACAACCTCTTGGACAAGCTTTCCAACTTTCTCTTCCAGAGAGAAACTAAGTATACTCTTACCCCAGGTTGCACAAGTAGAAGGTAAAGTGGTTGATCCTTTCGAACAACATCTTGTTACAGGCTAACCAGATACCCCGGGCGATAATAAGTGGCGGGGATTTATAGGATTTAGTTTGACCATTTTCACACCAAAGCCTCAGTCCCTCTTCCATTGTTTTTCCTCTCCATGCATCCTTTAGCTCCGTGAGATCTTCAATCTACTTCCATACATGTATTGCAAGGGAAAGGCAAAGTTAGGTGTAAATTTGTTTCAACATCAAAGACACATAAAGGGTAGTGACCTAGTTCTTGGAAATACATCCTCTGAACCAGATCCCAGGTTAGAACCTTGTTGTTCAGTAGGCAACACATGTGTAATTTAAATTTGGGTGGACAATTGAAGTGCCAAACTTGTTTCCACCACCAAGTAGCCACCCCACCTTCTATCTCCGCACTTAAAAGCTAGTATATGGTTTTGGGTGTGTACACCCCCGTGGGAGATCCAGACTAGACTAATTCATTGACATGCTCGGTGAGTCAAACTTGACTATATATGAGGTTGGATACAAAAAAATGTCATACATGTGCATCATTGTTGCTAAGCTCCAAATCATGTGCTAAGAGCCATACTTGGCCCTAGATGGTCGTATTAGGAGGGTTTGCGGCCTGTGACAAATAGTAAACCCCTTGAGCTCTTAGTAGGTGTATCATGTGTTCAAGTAAGATGTGGATATTATTACTTTTGACCCAAGGGTCTTTGCCTAAGCGAAGTTTGGTACCATTGCCCACTTTTCAGGCCAAGCCTTTGCCTATGACATCAAATTCCATTATCAGAGCTTTCAATAAAAATGACACATTTTGTAAATTTTTCCTCGGCCTCCCGATCTAATCCTCCACATCCTCCAGGTAAATATATTTTTGGGTAACAACCTTGCACCACAAACCAGATCCTTGAATTAGTCGCTAAACACATTTTGCAGCCAGAGCATGCTAGAAGAGAAAAATATTTTTGAGACCCCACCCACTTTAGCCTTTCGGCTTGGCTAGGTGTTGCCATTTAAGCCATGGTAGAACTTGCGTCTCATTCTTGCCTTGCCACAAAAACTTGAAGCTTAGTCTTTTAATAGCTTCCAATGTTCCTTTGGGAATCCAAGCCAATGTCATCCAATATACCGATGTTGCCTCCAAAACAACTTTCACCAACACCAATCGACCCCCTCTAGATAACCAACGGTTGCACTAGATGTCAATCCGCTTTTCCACATGCCCAACTAGCCACTTCCAATTCGATTTCTGATATGCATTAGGTTTCAAGATGAAGCTTAGATACTTCAATCCCGAGTCAAACCCTAGGCGTTAGAAAGGAAATTGGTTTAGGAAATACCATCGATCTTCGTCCCTCATCCCTGCTAAGGATATGGTGGAATTGCCTTCATTTATCCTCATTCTTGTAGTCTTACTATAGAGCTCAAGGATTCCTTTTAAAGTCTTTGAGTCCCTTCATGAGTCGTCACAAAAAATCAATATATCATCCACGAACAAAAGGTGTGATAGGTGGTAAGAACCCCCCATATTTATGCTTGTAAAGTGTCCTAACTCTTTTTCTTTTTTCATCTAGAATGTCCCAACCAAATCCCTTTACCACCAACACAAAAAAAAAAGGAGAGATAACGGGAAACCATACCTTAAACCCATTCCAGAGCAAAGAAACTTGAGGCAACACCATTTATAAGAATCACAAATGATATATAAGTAAAGCAACTCATCACCCAATTAATAAAATGTATACAAAATCCCAAATGGGTCAACAACAACCTATACAAATCCAACTTACCCTATCAAAAGCCTTAAAAAGGTCAATTTCAATGAGTGCAATTTGAAGATTCTTAATATTTATCATGTGTAATCCTTTTTGAGTGACCCCAATCAAATTAATTTAATTTTACATATTTAATAAAGTAAAGTAAATCTCATTCTACTAAATAATCATTTAGTAATTATAATAATAATTTAAAATAATTTAAATTTTTTATTTTCATATTAATTACAATAATAATTAAAAATAATTTAATTTTTTTTTTTTTTTTGTGAAAATAAAAGAAAAATATTTTTTGTTTGTTTGTTACAAATGTATGTATAACTTGTTAGGTCAACATTTTTAACTAGTGACTAAAAAACCACAACCAACCCTTAAAAATAAATAAATTAATCATAAATATTATAAAATTCCACAACCAAAATTATTTATTCATAAAACTTATTAAATAAAATTTAGTTTGATGTTGAAAAATAACTTTATATTTCGTAAAATCTAATCTGTAGTTGATCGAGGTTTAGTGAATTGATAGAGTTTACTAGAATTAATTTAAACTTAATATCCATAGCAGTGGTTAGTGGTTATATATAAAAATTGCGTAAATGTTTTGTGGGAGTTTCGGTCCCAATGAGTCGAGTCAAGTCAAAATTGGAGATTTTTGTAAAACGAAAATATAAAAAATTAATGTTTTTCCACAGTTTTTTAGGGAGGCTTAATTAGCATGCATCTTTACGAAAGGAAAAAGGCCATGTAAATTGTTGACGTGTTCAGTTGCGCACCCTTTAACTCACCTGCGGGGCTCCGCATAACGATAATGATAGACCACATAGACGCTGACGTCAGCGTGGGGTGGTGGGGGCAGAATACGCCCGGCGTCCGACGGGGAACGGTCGGCCCAAATGCAACGAAATTAAACCAAATTCAACCGCACGACGGCGGAGACGATGGCCGTGAATTTTCCCGGCGGCAATTAATGGCGTTTAACCCCGGGCGAGGGCGAGATCCGATTTCAGGTCTCCGATTCTTTCATTCATAAATTGATCAATGTCCAATTCTTGCGGCCGGATCCTGAGTGTATTTTATTTGATCCGGCGACCATTGGATTGCCCCGATTATTTAGTATCTTCCAATTCAGGAAGGATATAATATGGCTGCCTTAATAATTCTCTGAGAGAGGAAAGTTTTGATATTCTTCGGGAAAGTTTTGATCTTCTTCTTCGGTGGACTGAAATCCGGAAGCTGGTTGAGCTTGGTTATATGGTGAGATCATAACGGGGATTGATTTATTGAATAATAACAATAATTTGCTCTGGCAGTGCAGAGAAACAATGGTGGACGAAACCTCGTCGTCATCTCATGGGGTAGTCGGGTTTTCTGTTCCACCGGGAAGACAGCGATTCCATGTAGAACTGAAGGCGGATGAGACAACGGTTGTTTCGTGGAAGAAATTGGTTAAAGATTCTCAGAAGTCCATTCAATCTCGTCATGTTGATCCGCCCGTCGGAGCTCACCCCGCTTTGGAGGCTCGGATTGCTCCAGAGGTACGCTTGAGCCCTCTGTAACCCCCCAGTTTTGCTAGGGTTCTTGTTCTGTTCCTCAATTCTCTTTGAGTTTTGAAGGAAACGTAATGTACATACTCAGTTTTTTTCCCCTAATTCTGATTGGGTATAATGTCTTAGACTTTTAGCCTTAGAAATTGAAAGAAAGTGCATGCATGCTTTTGTTCCGTGCAATGAATGTAGTATCTCAACCAAATTTGGGCCTCAAATATCTCTCCGGCCTGGATTGCACTTGTCTTCTTTGCAAGTTATTTATTGATTATTTTATTCACAATGCTGATTTGTAGGGCTGAGGGTTTGTAGATAGGCCTTGCCTTGTGGAGTCCCTTTGAATGCTTTAATCTTCCCTAATCACAGTGGCAAAAATCGTGACGTCTTTGCTTGATTCTAGAAACCTTTCCTGTTGGCAATGCCCGTCAATTAGGAATTGTGCAGCTCTAATATTTTTTCGAATTCTATGTTATGTGAATCTAAACAATCATATTTTCTTTGACGATGTGCTTTGTTATATATTGTTTTTACAAAACATTTGGGCAGTAGCGCGCTCTAAGAGAGATACCTCACAATTTAATTTGCCACGTCCACGGGCTGTCAAGGTCAGCAGGACTTTCACCTGGTCTCAAATGCAGCCTTTCTATCTGGCTGGTATTTGAACCTCGGCCATCCTAACAACATGCACTCCGACTTGCTGCTACACTGCGGCCCAAGACGGACAATGTTGTCTTTGTGTTTTATTATTAGACTATGGAAGCTTCCGTCATTTAGTTTCTGAATAATGGCTAGCTATGTCCTTTGTATTCTGCATGTATCACTGACATAATATTCATGATAGACAAGTCTTATTTTCAGAGGTCTTTGTCAGGTTTTTTCGAACACTAACAAATGTGAAATTTATATTTCTAGATCTTGGTAAGTTAACTCCTCCAGCGGTCAATTGGGTCTAGCTCAGGTGGTTGGGAGGAATGGTTGTTATCCTCTCAGTCAGGTTCAATTCCTGCAGGTGGCATGTTGAGCTCTTAACGAGTATATTGTTATAATGGCCTTGAGGCCTATGTTGAAAAGTCTCGAGCTTCTGACAAATCTGCCTACCCTGGTACCATCCTCGGTATGAGGGGAAGTACCTGGTGGGTTTCCTGGGGATATGTCTTCCATAGTAAGAAAAAAGTGAACTCCACCAGTGGTATGTTTTTTCCTGAAGTACATTGCTACATGAGTTTCTAGAGAATTCACAGATTGTGTCCACTGGGGAACACTGTCAAAGAGTAAGCTGGTAAGAAATACGTTTCTCAATTGATCTGTATCCTAAGGGTTACTTCTAGATTTAGCGACTATGTTACTGGAAACAGCATTCCCAGGTGCTGGAAATTCTTTTTCGTTTTTCAGAAACAAATATTTGTAAGAAATCCCTCTGAAATGCAGTCGAAACATTTCAGTGGCATTTTAGATTTTTGAAATGCTATATTGGCCATTTCAGCAGGTGTTTTGGTCACTAAAAAAACTACCAAAAAAAAACAAAAACGAATGCTAACCCTAATTTCGTACACATCAAGTTATGAATAGAGGGGTTGGGGCTCCCTTAATGATAACTCTCTTTTTGGCTTTATTTCCAAATTTGAAATTCATGAATGGTATTCTGAAATTTTTATGTTTCATGCATCTGTTCCTGTATCCATTTCCCTGCAACTTGGTTTAGCAAGGGTTCCTTCTATGCTTGTGTGTTTAACTTTTAAGTATTCTTGCAGCATTTTATGTAGGTTAACTTCAACTTGTAACTTGTTATGATACAAGGGTATATACTATATCCTCACCCTTTCAATAGTTTACTATTAAAAATTCTTGAAACATACGATGCCAACACAGAATTTACCTCAAACTCTAAGGAGTAACAAGGGGTAAAAGCTCAGAGTTAGTGCCTATTCTAAAATTACCTTCATTGAACCGAGTTTATAGCTTTGGCTTCATTCCTTTGTATTCCTTCTCTGCCAAGATAAATACTGAAATGTATCAATGGTTGTCATGCAATAGTTATAAAGTCATGCTACGAGTTGTAACTCAGAACAACATTTAAAGTATACTTTGTAGGTTGCCAAATAGTTAGTAATTTATTTATTTATTCATAGGATGAACAGAAAATACATTCTTTAGGTGCAGTAAGCACAATACATAGTAGACCTGTGTAGTAGAGGTACCGGGATAAAAATAGTAATCTAGCAAGTCAACAATGACTCTTGGACCTCCAGTCAGCTCAAAAATATACAAAAATGGGTATGAAAACTTTCTTCAAAAATCTCAAAATACTGACATAATATAACTATTCATAAAGTTCCCATTGTCTACCTTATTACAGTCATCCACAGTGATCACAAAAAAGCTGTTTGTATGATATCTCAAAAACATTAAGAAAATTCCAGATAGGCTTCAAAAGATGGGCAGCTCATCATAATACCAAAGTATAATCTGAACACGAGCAATCTTTGATTTCTTTGAGGAAGAGTGTACCCGGGTCTTTTGTCAGGCCTGTCTTAGACAGTGCATCAGCTCGCACATTCAATTCCCTGTAAACATGAGTGAACATAATAGAAGTAAAAGACGGGGTGATAGATTTGATATGTTCTGCTAATGCTTATAGTGTGATGTCACAAACCACCTGCTCTCCTTTCATCCATTTGATGACAAAGGAAGAATCCCTGAAAACCTGCAAGTGTGTAATGTGCTTCAAAAGTGCCAGTTTTATTAATGCCTGGACTGCTAACAGCTCAGCCCGATTATTTGTTCCATTTTCCGAGTTTGCACAGAACTCTATATAATGGTGTTCATGTAAGTAAAGTACCCCACCAATACTCAATGGATATGTCCCTTGGAAAGTGCTGTGGTATATCTAAGTCTGTGAAATGCATGCTCGCTGATCAGCCCTAGTTGGTGAGCAGACATCGGTCCCTGATGCCACAAATCAGTATAGTCTGCATCTGCTATCTGATGTAAGGTATGATATCCTCGGTCTCTGAGTGTCTGAACCACCTCCTCTGGCAGAAAGATTGTGTGATCACATCCCATTATAGTGTCTCCCCCTAACCATACCTGCAAACCGTCACCTACTTTCCAAGCAAGCACGTATGATCGGGAAGGCCAACACCAGTGCATTCCACTGGTTTAATCCATGGACAAAGCTTTTCACGGGCGATCTAATCCAGTCAACAATTATCATGGGAGCGAAATATTTCTGAGTAACGATCCACTTCCACAATCCATCTTTGCTTATGAGATTCCAGAAACTTTTGGTAGCAAGTGCTTGGCCAAAATGGACGATTTGTTTCAGTCCCCAGCCCCCTTCATGTTTGGGATTTGATATTAATTTCCACCTAATCAAATGGAATCCTACTCTATCTCTGTTGCCCTGCCAAAGAAAGTCAAAACATAATTGCCGGATCTTCTCCTGAGCTCCTTTAGGAATATGTGCTGATAGGAACCAGTAAAAAGGAATCGCCTCTAATACAGACTTGATCAGAGTCAAATGCCCACCCCTTGATAACCAGCGATGGCACCATAAATTTATCCTCCCTTCAATCTTGCCTACCAACCAGTTCCAATCTTTGATACAATAGCCGCAGGGTTTCAACATAAATCCTAGGTACTTCAATCCATCATTAAAGTTAATTCTCTGAAAATGTAGATAATGAATTATTCTCTGAGTTACATCTTCTTGCACTTCATTGAAGCAAATGGAGGATTTCTGGAAGTTTATCTCCATCCCTGTTGTCATACAAAACAACCCTAGGATGTTATGTATAATCTTGTCCTCTTGAACAGAACCGTTTGTGAAACACAGTACATCGTCCACAAATAAGAGATGTGTAACAAATGCCAGCCCTCCAACATTTATACCTTGTAGATTACCATCTCTTTTTGCAGCATGTATAGCCTGTTCAAACTCTCGGCCATCAGAAGAAATAGATAGGGGGACAAGGGACACCCTTGTCGTAGTCCTCTTGTTGGCTTAAAGAAAGGGGATGTCGCACCCTTTATTAAAACAACAAAGGTGACTGTGGAAACACAACCCATAACCCAGTTGACTACCTGTAGGTTGAAACCTTTGCGAATTAATAACAGTTGAAGATACAACCAGCATGTGCAATCATATGCCTTGGAAAGGTCGATTTTCATTACGGAAACCGACCTTTTCTTTTGTCCTATGGAATGGAGTGCCTCCTGTGCCGGGCCCACCGCTTCATGAATGTACCTACCTTCGAGAAAACCAAACTGTTCTGCTGAGATGACCTTAGACAGAAAGCTATTCAGACGAACAGCCAGAATTTTGGACAGTATCTTGTAAATGTAGTTACATAGTGAAATTGGCCCAAACTCATCAAATGAGGTTGGTTTATCAGTTTTAGGGATAAGGGCTATAAAGCTCGTGTTGAATGACCCCAAAACTCGACCATTCCGCCCCACCTCCTCTGCCACCGTAAGTAGGTTGTCTCCTAACAATTCAAAAAAGCCTAAATAAAATTCTATAGTCCATTCATCAGGCCTGAGACTCTTGTCTTTTTGAAATGACGTCATAACAGACAGCAGTTCGTCCTTGGATATTTCTTATAGGAGGGCCAGATTTTCATCTAGAAAAACCCTAGCCATTGACTCCTCCTAGCTAGGAATCACTCCCAACCAAAACTGGTCACTCCACCAAAGATCCTCAACAAGCTAGCATCAACACCGGCAAGTCCTCCTTGGCACATACACCAAACTTGTACCACACAAGGTCTCTACACTAGTGGTCTTGTATTCCTTAGGGTTTGAAGCCCTAGCCATGTTACATCACACAAGAACATGACAAGACAACTCCGATGCTATCCTCCAAGTCTACATGTTCATCTTAGAGTTTGAGTCCTCAAATCTTAAGTCTATAATGCTTGCATCAACACAAGCACCAATACGAGTCCTCAAATCTTAAGTCTATAATGCTTGCATCAACACAAGCACCAATACCTCCATGGAACATTGAGAATACAATAACCAAGTCTTCTTCCAAGCAAAACATCACACCAACCTCAAGACTAATCAAGCTAGGTTCTCTATGATCTTGCCCTAGCCCCCATGCTTCACACAAGAATAAGGCTACAAAATCATCCAAGGTGTTAGCTCCACTCTCTATGTTTTTTGCTAGGGTAGAAACTCTATTGCTACCTCCAACGTCATGTTCTTCTCTAGTGTTTATTTGCATGGCACAAACCCTTGCATCTCACAAGAGCACACCCTAGCCTCATTGAAGAGCAATCTCTCCAAGAACAATCAAGATGTCTCTCTCTATTCCCGTGTTCTCCTAGGGTTTACTCATGAACCCTAGTGTCTTGATCCCCATAAGACCCCTCCAAGACTATTACAGAGAATAGAGTACAATAAATGATAATGATTACAAGAGCTCTCTCCTCTCTTTATATATACAATAGGTGAGGGAGGCTAAAATGAAACAAGGACTTATGTCCATACAAATAACCAACAAGGCAACCCCACATGGAGCACTTTACTATACAAGGATGTACAAGTGTCATACTAGGGTTTATTTAATCCTAAAGATGAAATGTCCTCCAAGCATGATTCTCCTAGGGCTCAATGCCCCTCCTCTAGGATAATGCACTCTCCAACAAGATGTTAGTCAAACGCTCCTTTCATGTTGGTATCCAAGTGTCCACATGCAAGGCATTCCTCCTATAACTGTGTGCCACATGTCCTCTCATGTGTGCCAATGTGATTACCAAGTTCTAGTGCTCCTCCTTGACATATGTGTCCAGGTCCACAACCAACCTCCATGAAATATCCTCATCAATCCAAGCGTCCTCAAGTCAAGTGCCCAATCTCCGAGGTGGATATCACATGGTCTGAAGTTGCTAGGGCTAAGTGCCCTCCTTCAAGTGCGTAGCTCTTCTCCTCCTAGGTAGGTACCTCTCCTAATTGAGCAACCAGCTCCCCCATTATGTGCACCCAATGGGTTAGTATCATGCTGATTCAGGTAACAACCTCCTAGATAAGGGTTCTATGCTAGCACTCTAACCAAGGTCAGGCATCCAGCCAAATTGAGCTACAATCCATATGTCCATGAATCATTGCCAAGGGGCGAGGAGACATGGCGCTCCCCTAGCAAGGTGAAAACACTTTTGGAGTAACCTCAAATGTTAACAGAGGAATCATGTGATCATTAATTAATATGGCAGAGCTTAACCTAGACCATTATATCATGAATTTATTAGAGAGCATTTATTATGTCATGATTACATTATTGAAAACTAAACCTATGTAAATAATATGGCCAATATATTTAAGCACAGGTCTGCATTTGGATGTATGAAATAGAAATTTGAAAGAATGCACAAAACAAATATCAGGGATCATACGGTGTGTTCGTTGAAAATAGATGAAATGGAAAGAGTTTTCCAAACCATATTTTGTTACTTACCATTTATATATATGCTGGTAATAGTAGTAGAATGGCTGAAGGTAATCAGGATATTATTTTGCAGACTTCTCATTGTATGTGATTGGAATGTTCTAGGCCACAACTGGGGATTCTGTTGTGCAGACGGATCCGGTTTCAGCTCCTTCACATCGATTCAGTGCAGTTATTGAGAAGATTGAACGTTTGTACAAGGTAAGCTATTGTTCTATTTTAGATATGTTTTAATTGCTTCTCATTTAACACTTAGTCTTTGACTCTTGTTCTGTTCGACCCAAAGAGGAAAAATTACATCTCATTTAACACTTATGCCTGGGTTGTTTTAGATAAACTTTGTAGATGCATTCAAGAAACATATTTAGTTTCTGAGCTTAAAAGTCCCAATATATATTCAAGAATTGTTTGATTTGGGTCCTAGGATCTTTCTGTTGTTATTCAAGAGAACTGAAAATAACCACTACAAATATGATCATTTTTAATGAATGCTGTTCAACTTTATTCAGGTTCTGAAAGACAAGTACTGCTTTTATATGTGTCATTTTTGTAGGGAACTGGAAGTAGTGATGAAGAAGAGCTGGATAAAATTCCAGACGACGACCAGTATGATACCGAGGACTCATTTATAGATGATACAGAACTGGTACATATTGATTTTGTCCCATACAAAAGTTAGAAAGTTTGTTATTTCTTGTCTGTAGTAAATTAGTAATAGCAACATTTATCTTTCTTTTTATCATTACTACTTTCTGATTATATTGGAGATAAAATTATTCTGTTCAGCAGCTGCAAAATTAGCTCCCTCTCCCAACATAGTCAAGGAAATTCAACATATCTGCTTTAGCCCCAAACTCAAGAAATTCTATATCTTTTCCATGCATATGCTTATTCCGTCTGTTATTTATGCAGTTAAATCAGCTTTTAATGTGTTCAACCCTCCAAGGAAAAGGCTGACAAAATCATCTTTAAAAGTTCTCTTACATCTTCATCTCCAAAGAATGGCAGTCCCTGTTAGCTGCATTAACACTCATTATATTCTTGTTATGTTGTCTGACTGTCCATTGTATCCTAGATTTTCTCCCTTCCAGCTGAGAGGGCCAACCAAGGGAGTTACTATTTTCAATCAGACCTATTCCTGCACAACCCAAGCAACTCTACAACGCTTAAAAATATGTTCGATTGGTTGCTTCTTTTCGCATATTGTACGCTTCATTAGATAGCCAGGATTGATAAAGTATAGCTTTGATGGTGAAGCTTTTGTTGATTACCATCCAGCCTAGAACTTGGTGCTTTCAGGCAATTCTTGTTTACTATCTTTCCTCTGTATCATGAACCCCCAACCTTCCATCAAGTCTGGACTTCTTTTGCTATCTCATAATTTTGTCTTGTAACAGCAGAGCAGCTTATCATAATTCTATTTCCAGACATTTGCAAAGTTCCAGAACGGTAGATTTGTCTTTAGCCGCAAGTTGTTAAGAGTGGTTTACAGTTCTACGATCAAATAATGATGCACATTTCTCCTGATTCCACAAATTACTCCAACTCCAGAATTCTCTTCAGGAGAATCCTTTCTTCGTAGAGTTAGTAAAGTGCCCTAGAGTTAGTAAAGTGCCCTAAAATTGCCACTTTTATATAGTTTCTTGTTGTTTATAAGTACTAGTCTTCTTGCACCTTATTTGCAGATTCGTGCATGCTATGCCATGCTTACCATGCATAGGATTTTTTGCATTCAGTTCCTCTTCAATTATTTTTTTGGTTCCTTTTGCAATTTTGAAGCTATTTAATGATAAAGATTTGCACTTTTTGTAGGATGAGTACTTCTCAGTTGATGGGGCAAAGACAAAGCACACAGGATTTTTCATCAACAGAGGGAAATTAGAGCGCATGTAAGTGAATAACAATGCAAATAACCATTTTAAAATGTTCATTCATTATTGCCAAAAGTTGCCTATCAGGGAGCAAGCAGGTATTCATTTTTCCAATATTTATCCAATTAGGAAGTACTGCATGTTTGTCTGTTCTCCCGGGCATATATCCTTAAATAGTGGTGCCAGGCATGTTGAGAAGGTATATATTTTACTTTTAGGGAACACTTGGTGTTAGTGTAAGTGATATTTATGGTCATTCTTTAAGTAATTAGAATTTACTTTACACAAATATAGTACAATACGTGCTTTAGAATTAATAATAAATTAATGGGAAAAAGTTACATAACGTCTTTCCTTCTTCACTTGTATAAATGTTGTTAAATTATTGAGCTTGATTTAATATGCGGATTATTTCTTTAGTTTCTTCAACGCTTTAAACAAAATTTGATTTATCAACCAGCAAAATGGATACTTGAAAATGATGAACAGAAGTAGAAGAGGTACTCAAATAGAATCTCACACATGCACAAGATTTTACCCTGGAGAAACCCAAAAGGGGAGAACTCCAGCAAACAATCTTCCTTTCATTTGCAAATAATATGTAAGATCTTGTACAATAATACACCATGAAATTACCTGACTGTATGACCAGCAAACAACAACTAATTCGCTGCTGTTATAAACCTGACTGTACTAGCAAAAATCCTTTGCTGTACTTTTACACAGTAAATTATATTTCGCTGCCTTTGCTGCTGATATAAACAACACTTATTCGCTGTCCTTGCTCACTGTGTATACAGTAGACTCATATGCTTGCTGCCCACTCTCAATCACCTGTAGACAGACCCCTTTCCTTCACTCTTGAGCTGCATAGCAATTGTATATAGAGGAGGGGTTGAACTCTGTATATAAAGGCGCTGGAAGGAGAGGAGAGTGGACTTTAATTAGTAAGTCTGCATGTCTATACAACTAGACTTTACAACTCAACTTGAATTAGAAACTTGACTTGTAACTTGACTTTGCATGACAACTCGCCCTTGAGACTTGGCTTATGCATTGCATGCTAACTCAACATGCAACTTGACATGCATGCAACATACAACACGCAACTCGACTTGTCAACTTGATTTTGACCACTCGAACTAGACATACAACTTGTCTTTTACAACTTCAGTTTGACAACTCAGACTAAACATGCAATTCGACTTTTACAACTGAGTTAGGCAACTCAAAATTCTTTTCATGGTGGATAATGTTACACATGCCAACGCACTAGATCAATACATTTACTTATTTGCATAAGGAAGATTGTTTGTTTCTAGCTCATAGGAATTGTACATTCAACCTAACTTTTGATAGATGCCTTGACTTTTGCTCATGGCTCACAAGGCTTGACTAGGCTCACGGAGGTTGTACGTTCCCCCTGACTTTTTCACTAGTCTGTCTATGCTCACAGAGGTTGTATGTTCTCCCTGACTTTTGCACTAGACTCTTTATGCTCACAGAGGTTGTACATTCCACTAGACTTTCGCATGAGACTTACATTTTGACTTTTATCTTAGACTTACAAGGCTTCTTCCTTTGCCTTGGCTAGACTCACAAGATCATATAGCATCTCGTTCTTCCTGACATTTGGTTTGACTCACAGAGGTTGTACGTTCCCCCTGGGTTTTGTCAATACCTCACAAGACTGGTTGATTCTCCAAAACTCCCTGGCTAGCCTTAGGGTGGCCCACATGGCCTCTCATTGGAGAATGATTACCGATGCTGCCAAATTTAACACTCCCTCTCAGCAAGAGAGTTATTCTCAGCCACACCAAGCTTGCCTTGCAGTTGCACAAATTGTCTCAATGGCAATGGTTTGGTCAGGATATCAACTACCAGCTTGCTCGTGGCTATATACTGTAGCTTTACAATTTTTCTTTGGACCATGTCTCTGATGAAATGGTATTTCATGCCAATATGCTTTGACCTGTCGTGAAATACGGGGTTTTCTGTCAGTTTTATGCAACTTTGATTATTATAGTGAACCACCGTAGCCTCTAGCTTGTCATCAAACAACCCAAAAACTAATTTTCTGAGCCATACTGCTTCCTTGCTAGCATCACTTGCTGTAATGTACTCAGCCTTTGCTGTACTCTGTGCAATGGATCCTTGTTTCCTGCTTGACCATGAGATCATAGCGGATCCTAAACTGATGCAGTATCCGAAAGTACTTTTCCGGTCAACTGGGCTTCCTGCCTAGTCAGCATTTGCATACCCATGCATGAACAAACCACCACTGGATGTATATCTTAGACCATAGGTAATGGTTCCTCTGAGATATCTCAAGATGTGATTTGCTGCCACCTAGTGTCTCTGTCTCGATTCATCCATGAACTGACTCATTGCAATCACTGCATAACATATATCTGGCTTGGTATGGATCATATACATCAATGATCCAATCAATTGCCAATACATAGTGGGATCCACCAAATCTGAACCTGTATTAGAATCATGCAACTTTCTCAGGTTGGTAATCATTGGAGTAGATATGGATTTACAATCTACCGTACTAAACCTCTTTAACACATCCACTGTGTATTTACCTTGTGCCAGAAATATCTTGTCTTGTCTTTGCCACACTTCCAATCCTAGGAAGTAATGCATCAAGCCAAAATCTTTCATCTAAAATTCTGAGATTAATGTTAGAATATGAATGAATGTGCTCGTTTTACCATTGACAATATCACTATTGTCACCCAACCATAGGCCGAGGCTACCCTTCGAGCACCTTGACCTTGACAGAGAGAAGAATCCTGGTAGCAATCCAATAGCCAAGCAAGAAGTAACCAAAGCTAATCAGAGAGTCCAACCCAAAAATTGGCGCAACACCTTCCCCAGGACTTGTGCACAAAACTGCTAGACTGCAGTGCGCAGAAGTGACTTTCTACAATTCTGAGAAGTGTGTCAAATGAGAGATTGGTGCCCTGTATTTATAGTAAACCTGGCAAATTGCCTGGGCCGACTTCTCATTCTAGGTACTAATTAATTCATATTAATTATCTCTCTTCAACCGACATCTCTTCTAGTGTTACATTCATTTCTTTTCTTTCTTCCGGAACATTCTAGTCTTGTCAAAGGTCACAATGGAGGTTCATACCTCTTGAAGCTACCATAATATCAACAATTAACTCCCTCTTACACCAGGCTATTAGCCCTTCATCTCATGTCAAAAAGAGATCATCGACATACATGATTAATATAACAGGCTGTTTCCCTGTTACCTTGAAGTACAGATTCGAATCAACATCACTTTTCTGAAAGCCCGGGCTTTTAAGAAAGCCATCAATCCTGTCATACCAAACTCTGGGAGCCTGCTTAAGACCATACAAGGCCTTCCTTAGCTTGCATACATGAGTGTCTTTGTTATGCAGTATAAAACCATCTGGTTTTTCCACAAAGACCTCCTGTTCAATCTTTCCATTCAAGAATGCTGTTTTTACATCCATCTGATGTAATTTCCAACCAAGAATTGAAGCTAATGCAATAATAACTTGGATGGAGGTATACCTGGCTATAGGGGCAAAAGTCTTGTCGTAATCAGTTCCTTCTTTCTGAGAGAAGCCTCTGGCTACAAATCTTGCTTTGAACTTTTCCACACTCCCATCGGCTGCATGTCTGATCTTATAGATCCATTTGGAAGAGACCACTGATTTGTCCTTTGGCCTCGACACAATGTCCCATACACTGTTTTTTAGAATAGACCTGTATTCCTCAAGCATGGCGTCTTTCAACACTTGTAATTTATTTGCTTCTTCAAATGAAGAAGGCTCGACATCACTAATGCTGCTTTTCAGTGCAACATAGCCTCCATACCTATGAGGCCTTTTACTTTCCTTGAAAGTTCCTTTGGGAGTAGCTATCTTTTCTCCTTCCTGCACTGTATCTTGAAGCCATCTTTGCTTCCTTTTGGATGAAGATTCTTCAAGAGTTCTTTCCAACTCTTTAACAAGTTTTAGGGGCTCATCACTTGGCCCTTCTTGAGGTTACTCCCTCTGATCATCTAACTCTTCATTTTTAGAAGAGGGTGAAGTTGGCTGCACTACTTCTGATTCTTGCTGTAGCTCTCTGGATTTCCTGAATGCGGCTTCCTCATGGAAAGTCACATCTCTACTTACCTCTATCTACCTCTGACCTGGTACATACATCCTTTGAGCCTTGGAGTTCTCGCTGTACCCCACAAAAACCCATTTCTTGCTTGAGGGTTCCATCTTTGTCCTCTTTTCCTTGGGGACATGAATATAGATAAGACATCCAAATATCCTTAGATGCCCTACTTTAGGTTTGATCCTCAAGAAGACCTCTTCAAGAGTCTTGTCTTTCAAGATAACATGTGGACACTTGTTCTGAATATACACGCAATAGAGGTAGCTTCTTCCCATAAGGAATTTGACAGATCCTTACCAAACATCATGGCTTTCGCTGCGTCACATATTGTACTATTTTTCCTCTTAGCAACACCATTTTGCTGAGGGTTATATGGAACGGTCAATTGTCTCTTGATTCCTGCTTCCTTGCAGAAATCCTCAAACTGGAGAGATTCAAACTCTCCTCCATTGTTTGTTCTAAGAGTCCTGATGTGTTTCTCTGTCTGCTTTTCAATAAAGGCTTTAAATTCTTTAAACTTATCAAATGTGTCACTTTTCAATTTAAGGAAATAGATCCAACACTTCTATAGCAATAATTAATAAAAATGACATAATACAAGCAACCACTAAGAGAGGGAGATGACATGGGACCACACACATCATAATGAACCAGATCTAAGATGCCATGAACTCTACTGTCACTGCTAGGAAACACTTTCTTTATATTTTTACCAAGCATGCATCCTTTACAAATTTCATTTTTACTAAAAGAAATAGAGGGCATGCCACATACCATATTTTGCAGATCTAGAAGTGTTGATGATTACATCTGCGTGAGACATCCTCCAGGACACAGACCGAGTGAGTCAGCTTGAGAGAGAGCCCATGAGTTGGGTGTGTTGTTCCTCTCTGAGACGGAGAAGGAACGTTGTGTGCCCCTGTGTGGGGTGAGGAAGCCCATGAGTTGGGTGTGCCCATGAGATGGGTGTGGTTCCTCTTTGACATAGAGATGGAATGCTGTGTGCCCTTGTGTGGGTGAGGAAGCCCATGAGTTGGATGTGTCGTTCTCTCTGAGACGAAGATGAAACAATGTACTAGTCTCCTCTGTGCAGAGAGTCGAAATGATGTGATACTCCAGATGATTCTCCTGTGAGACACAGTGAGACAAAGATCTGTTGAGTAGGACGTTCCTGTGGTTGAGCACAGGTGGACGTGATCCTAGTGGCTGAGCACTAGCGAGTGTGTATTATGATGATTCTCCTGTGAGACGTAGTGAAATAGAGACTTGGATGTCCCTGTGGCTGAGCACAGGTGGATGTGCCCCTAGTGGCTGACCATTAGTGGGTGTATGAGATCCCTTGCTATATTGTCCAAGAGTCAAACTTACCTGTAACCCTATTTGTGATGTAAAGGGTACAGGTCGGCCCCACCATAAATTAAAAGATAATTAATGTAAAAGATAATTAATATGGTAATTATTAATTATATTGAGTTATTGAGGTCGGCCTTGTTGTGCCAATAGACACTACTTTTGATATGTCCAGTCTCTAATATAAATAAAGGTAATTTCCCCATTGAGGAAACATAACACAAGTGTGAGTTTGGAAATTTCAGCAAGTACTTGT
>SNQJ01S0009573.1:68792-99327 GCA_010110895.2 Picea sitchensis | reverse complement strand
GTGTGGGAGGTCTTTCTCTTGAAGAATATAGCAAAGGATTGGCTGGGTTTTCTTCCCTTGTTGAGAAGGGTTTCCCAGGATACTTCTTGTGTACTTGTGCATGGTATTTCTTCTTGTGATCTTGGTTGCTACAACAAATTGTTAATGGTGAAACTGCAATTGTCTATGGTTCAAGTAAAATGCTAAAATTGGAATGAACTTCATGCTTGAGCCTAGCTTAATGAAAAATCAACAGGAAGTGTTTTGTAATGAAGATGTCCAAGCCTTCTGTGCCACAACTTGCTGGAGCTAGTCGCATCATGAACTAATGCCTGAATTGACTGTTCTGTCACAACATATAGTCCTCCTCTGCGAGTCCCAATAGGTTCTGCTGTATTCAGGTTGGTAGCTTTAGCCCACAGAAGTGCCTTCTTGTCCTTGAAGATCACCCGATATCCATTGTCCTCAAGGGTTGCAACTGATAATAGATTCTTCATGAGCCCCGACACATATAATACTTCATCAACATGAAGCATTGCCCCAGATCCCAATCCGAAGGAGATAGAACCTACTCCCTCTATCTTGTAACATTTTTCATCCCCAAGCTCAACTTGCTTTGCAAAGGATTTCTTCTTGAAATCTGAAAGAATCTCCTTGTACCATGTCATGTGCTTTGATGCACCACTGTCTACTAACCAAGTTTTCGGCCCTGTGATAACTGTACTGGATAAAGCAGAAACCAAGTAATATTCTTTTCTATTTTCTCTTTCATTACAAGGACTTTTCTGATTTATCATCCTTGGTAGTTGAGGCATGATGTTTCCCTTTCCTTGGATTTTTTCTTCCTATACCAGCAGTCTCTAGCAAAGTGACCCAACTTATTGCAATTAAAGCATTTAATCTTAGATGTATCGATATTCTTGCCTTTGAACGTACCTTTAGTATTTATCTTCTTCTGAGAACCTTTCTGGAACGTGACTTTCTTCTTTCCCTTGAATCTTGATGCTAATGCCGAATGCTCTTCTTTGGATGGCTTGCTTCTGGTCCCAGTGCAACTCTCCTTTTGGAGACAGTCATGCCATAACCTCTCCAACGTGGGCTGAATCTCTCTCCCACTTACGCTGGATAAGAAAGTCTCCCATGAAAAAGGAAGACCACCAAATTTGGCTTGCACTAAGTCATCATCATCCACTGTGACACCTGTGACCAAGAGCTGATCTTTGATCTGGGCTATCCTGGAACAAAAAGATGCCACTGATTCACCTTTCTCCATCTTCAAATACTTAAGCTTGTGCTTAAGTGTCCTCTTCTGACTTGGTGCCTTTTTCTCATACAAATTTACCAAGGTATCCATACATTCCTTGACAGTCATTAACGAAGTCATTGTTGGCATTATACTGTCTTTGATTGAGTCAAAGATAATTTGCTTGGCCTTTCCTTGACTCTTCCTGAAGGCCGCTCTCCCTGCATTAGAGGCGGGTTCCTCCATCACTGGGGTCACATACTGCTCAAGATCATGCTCCTACAAGATATTCATTATCTTGAGCTTCCACACATTGAAGTTGGAAGCTCCTTCAAGCCTATCCTTGGCCCTGACATAAATGGAGGATGCATGGAAGTCACGCTGGAAACTGATCAAGCTCTCTTGGATCTGTGCGTACCTTGTTCCTGCACTTCAACAAGCTCTTTCACACCTTTAGCTTTGATATCGTGTTAAATTATCGAGCTTGATTTAATATGCGGATTATTTCTTTAGTTTCTTCAACGCTTTAAACAAAATTTGATTTATCAACCAATAAAATGGATACTTGAAAATGATGAACATAAGTAGAAGAGGTACTCAAATAGAATCTCACACATGCACAAGATTTTACCCTGGAGAAACCCAAAAGGGGAGAAAACTCCAACAAACAATCTTCCTTTAATTTACAAATAATATGTAAGATCTTGTACAATAATCCACCATGAAAATACCTGTCTGTATGACCAACAAACAACAACTAATTCACTGCTGTTATAAACCTGACTGTACTAGCAAAAATCCTTTGTTGCACTTTTACACAGTAAACTATATTTCGCTACCTTTGTTGCTGATATAAACAACACTTATTCGTTGTCCTTGCTCACCGTGTATACAACAGACACATATGCTTGCTTCCCACTCTCAATCACATGTAGAAAGATCCCTTTCCTTCACTCTTGCGCTGCATAGCAATTGTATATAGAGGAGGGGTTGAACTCTTGCTTAAATAGGAGTGGAGAGGTAGAGAGGAGAGGGCTCGAATTAGAGGTTGTACGTTCCCCTTGACTTTTGCAGTAGTCTGTTTATGCTCACAGAGGTTGTACGCCCCCYTGACTTTTGCACTAGACTATCTATGCTCACAGAGGTTGTACGTTCCCCCTGRCTTTTGCATTAGAATCACATCTTGACTTTTGTCTTAGACTTACAAGGCTTCTACCTTTGCCTTGGCTTGACTCACAAGATCATATAGCATCTCATTCGTCCTGAGTTTTGGTTTGATTCACAGAGGTTGTACGTTCCCCCTGGCTTTTGTCAATACCTCACAAGACTAGTTGATTCTCCAAATCTCCCTGGCTAGCCTCAGGGTGGTCCATATGGCCTCTCAATGGAGAATGACTGTTGATGCTGCCAAATTTAACACTCCCTCTCAGCGAGGGAGTCATTCTTAGCCACACCAAGCTTGCCTCTCAGTTGTACAAATCGTCTTAATGGTAGTGGCTTGGTCAGGATATCAACTACGTGCTTGCTCGTGGCTATGTACTGTAGCTTTACAGTTTTTCTATGGACCAAGTCTCGAATGTAGTGGTACTTCATGTCAATATGTTTTGACCCGTCGCGAGATACCAGGTTCTCTGTCAGTTTTATGCAACTTTGGTTATCAGAGTGAACAACCATCGTCTCGAGCTTGTCACCAAACAACCCAAAAACTATTTTTTTGAGCCATACTGCTTCCTTGCTAGCATCACTTGCTACAATGTACTCAGCCTTTGTTGTACTCCATGCAACGAATCCTTGTTTCTTGCTTGACCAAGAGATCATGGCGGATCCTAAACTGAAGCAGTATTTGGAAGTACTCTTTCGGTCCACTGGGCTTCCTGCCCAGTCAACATCTGCATACCCATGCAGAAATAGAACACCACTGGATGTATATCTCAGACCATAGGTAATGGTCCCTCTTGAGATATCTCAAGATGTGCTTTGCTGCCACACAATGTCTCTGTCTCGGTTCAGCCATGAACTGACTCATTGCAATCACTGCATAGCATATATCTGGCTTGGTATGGATCATATACATCAATGATCCAATTAGCTGTCTATACATGGTGGGATCCATCAAATCTGAACCTGTATCAGAATCATGCAACTTCCTTAGGTTGGTAACCATCGGAGTAGACATGGATTTGCAATCCATCATACCAAGCCTCTTTAATACATCCACTGTGTATTTTCCTTGTGCCAGAAATATCTCTCCTTGTCTTTGCCACACTTCCAATCCTGGGAAGTAATGCATCAAGCCCAAGTCTTTCATCTCAAATTCTGAGATTAGCTACCTCTTACACTAGGCTATTAGCCCTTCATCTCCTTTCAGAAAGAGATCATCAACATACAAGATTAGTAAAACAAGTTGGTTCCCTCTTACCTTGAAGTACAAGTTCGCATCAACATCACTTTTCTGAAAGCCTAAGCTTTTAAGAAAGCCATCAATCCTGTCATACCAAACTTTGTGAGCCTGCTTAAGACCATACAAGGCCTTCCTTAGCTTGCATACATGAGTGTCTTTGTTATGCAGTACAAAACCATCTGGTTGTCCCACAAAGACCTCCTGTTCAATCTTTCCATTCAAGAATGTTGTTTTTACATCCATCTGACTTGTAATTTATCTGTTTCTTCAAATGAAGAATGTTCAACATCATTGATGCTGCTCTTCAGTGCAACATAGCCTCCAAACCTAAGAGGCCTCTTACTTTCCCTGAAAGTTCCTTTGGGAGCAACTATCTTTTCTGCTTCTTGCACTGTTTCTTTAAGCCACCCTGGCTTCCTTTTGGATGGAGGTTCTTCAAGAGTTCTTTCTAACTCTTCAACAGGTTCTAGGGGCTCATTACTTGGCCTTTCATGAGGTTCCTCCCTCTGATCATTTGACTCTTCATTTTCAGAAAAGGGTGAAGCTGGCTGAACTGCTTTTGATTCATGCTGAAGCTCTTTGGATTTCTTGAATGCGGCTTTCTCATGGAAAGTCACATCTCTGGTTACCTCTATCTGTCTCTAACCTGGTACATATATCCTGTAAGCCTTGGAGTTCTCACTGTACCGCACAAAAACCCCTTTCTTGTGTGAGGGTTCCATCTTTGTCCTCTTTTCCTTAGGGACATGAATATACACTGGACACCCAAATATCCTTAGATGCCCTACTTCAGGTTTGGTCCCCGAGAAGACCTCTTCGGGAGTCTTGTCCTTCAAGATAGCATGTGGACACCTGTTCTGAATATACATTGCAGTGGAGGTAGCTTCTGCCCATAAAGAATTTGGCAGATCTTGGTCAAACGTCATTGCGTTCACTGCCTTACAAATTGTCCTGTTTTTCCTCTCAGCAACTCCATTTTGTTGTGGCTTATATGGCATGGTCAACTATCTCTTGATTCCTGCTGACTTGCATAAATCCTCAAATTGGAGAGATTCAAACTCTCCTCCATTGTCTATTCGAAGGGTTTTGATGTGTTTCCTTGTCTGCTTTTCAATAAAGGCTTTATACTCTTTGAATTTATCAAATGTGTCACTTTTAGCTTGAAGGAAATATATCCAACATTTTCTTGAGTAATCATCAATAAAAATGACATAATACAAACAAACACTAAGTGAGGGAGATGACATGGGACTACATACATCAGAATGAACCAGATCTAAGATGCCCCGTGCTCTGCTGTCACTACTAGGAAATGCTTTCTTTATATTTTTACCTAGCATGCATCCTTTACAAATTTCATTTTTACTAAGAGAAATAGAGAGCATGCCACATACCATGTTCTACAGATTTGGAAGTGCTTTGTAATGAAGATGACCAAGTCTTCTGTGCCACAATTCACTGGAGCTAGTCGCATCATGAGCCAGGGCCTGAACTGACTATCCTGTCATGGCGTACAATCCTCCTCTGCGAATTGCAATGGGTTCAGTTGTACTCAAATGGCTACCTTTAGCCCAGAGTAGTGCCTTCCTATCCTTGAAGATTACCCAATATCCCTTGTCCTCAAGGGTTGCAACTGGTAGAAGATTCTTCTTGAGCCCTGGAACATATAATACTTCATCAACATGAAGTCTAGCCCCAGATTCCAATCTGAAGCATATAGAGCCTACTCCCTCTATCTTGTAACATTTATCATCCCCAAGCTCAACCTGCTCTGCAAAAGATTTTTTCTTGAAATCTGAGAGGATCTCCTTGTACCCTGTCATGTGCTTTGATGCACCACTATCTACTAACCAAGTTTTTGGCTCCGTGAAAACTGAACTGGATAAGGCAGAAACCAAGTAATATTCTTTTCTATTTTCTCTCTCATTTGGAGGACTTTTCTGTTTTCTTTTGGATTCATCATCCTCAATAGTTGAGGCATGATGTTTCCCTTTCCTTGGATTTTTCTTCCTAAACTAGCAGTCTTTAGCAAAATGATATTGCAACTAAAGCATTTAATCTTAGATGTATCAATACTTTTGCCTTTGAACATACCTTTGGAGTTTGACTTCCTCTGATAGCCTTTCTGGAAAGTGACTTTCTTCTTCTTTCTTCTGAATCTTGATGCTAATGCTGAATGCTCTTCTTTGGTTTGCTCGTTCCTGGTACTAGTGCGACTCTCCTCCTGAAGACAATCATGCCATAACCTCTCAAACGTGGGCTCAATCTCTCTCCCACTTACACTGGATAAAAAGGTCTCCCATGAAGAAGGAAGACCATCAAATATGGCTTGCGCTAAATCATCATCGTCCACTGTGACTCCTGTGACCAAAAGTTGATCTCTGATCTGGGCTATCCTGGAACAGAAAGACGCTGATTCACCTTTCTCCATCTTCAAATACTTAAGCTTGTGTTTCTCATACATATTCACCAAGGTATCCATACAGTCCTTGACAGTCATTAATGAAGTCATCGCTTGCATTATAATGTCTTTGACTGAGTCAAAAATGATTCTCTTAGCCTTTGCTTGACTCTTCTTGAAGGCCGCTCTTCCTCCATTAGTAGTGGGTTTTTCCAGCACTGTGGTCACATACTGCTCAAGATCATGCTCCTGCAAGATATTTGTTATCCGGAGCTTCCACACATTGAAGTTGGCAGCTCCTTCGAGCCTATTCTCAGCCCTGACTGAAATGGAGGATTTAATGGACTTCACACTGGAAACTTAATCAAGCTTGCTTGGATCTGTGTGTACCTTCTGCTGCACTTCAAAAGCTTAACACACCCTAAGCTCTGATACCATGTTAAATTTTGAGCTTGATTTTCTTATGCAGAATATTTCTTTAAAATCTTCAACACTTTGATTCCAGCTTAATACATTTCAACAATATAGAATCAAAACTGAATAGCAATAATCACGTAGATACGTAAGCATGCATACCAACAACACATATACCCCGGGGAAACCCTGTACAGGGAGAAAACCCTAGCAAACGATATTCCTTTATTGCATTAATAATGTAAGATCACTTACAAATCTCCACCATGAATACTCTGCTCTTAAAGAGCTTGCCAAATTGACTCTGACTTGACAGAGAACTAAGAGACCTTGCGGATATAGATGTATCCGAGTTGCTTTCAAAGACTGAGATATATCAGCTCTGATATGGGCTATTGAAGCTGTCTCTAATTGACTGATATGTGCTTTTGATATGCTGCCTCTGATACGCTGCCTCTAAAGCACTGAGGTGCGCCTCTGATATGCTGCCTCTACAACACTGTTATGCACCTCAATATCTGTCTCTATATCATTGATATGCGCCTCTATATGCTACCTCTACAACACTGTTATGCGCCTTTATATGCTGATACTACAACACTGTTATGTGCCTTTATATGCTGCCTCCATATGCTGATATGCGCCTCTATAATGCTGCCTCTATATGATGATATGCGCCTCTATTATGCTGCCTCTATATCAATGATATGCGCCTTTGATATGTTGCTTCTATATCACTGATATGCCCCTCTAATATGCTTTACCCTTAACCTACATATGAACTGTGTAGAAGAGAGGGGTCGACCTCCGCTTATAAAGGAGTGAAGAGGAAAAGTAGATGGCTCGAATTAGGAACTTGTTTGCATGCTTAACGTAACTCAGCTTCACACTTTAGTTCGAAAATAGAACTAGACTTGAGACTTCAGTTATAACTCATCCTTGACTTGGCATGCATGCGTACTAACTTAGCATGCACATGTCATGCATGCATGCAACATGCAACTAGACATGCATGCATGCAACATGCGACAACTTGACAACATTGTCTTTGACTTAGACATGCAACTTTGACTTCTACAACTCAACTCTTTACAAGGCAATTCAAATTTCTCTTCATGGTGGATAATGTTACACATGCCAACGCACTATATCAATACATTTATATCATTTGCAATATTAGGAATATTGTTTGTTTCTAGCTCATAAGAATTTTATATTCAACCTAACTTTTGCTAGATGCCTTGACTTTTGCTCATGGCTCACAAGGCTTGACTATGCTCACAGAGGTTGTACGTTCCCCCTGACTTTTGCACTAGTCTGTCTATGCTCACAGAGGTTGTACGTTCCCTTTGACTTTTGCACTAGATTGTCTATGCTCACAAAGGTTGTACGTTCCCCCTGACTTTTGCATTAGACTTACATAGCATCTCGTTTGTCCTGACTTTTGGTTTGACTCACAGAGGTTGTACGTTCCCCCTGGCTTTTGTCAATACCTCACAAGACTGGTTGATTCTCCAAATCTCTCTGGCTAGCCTCAAGGTGGCCCATATGGCCTCTCGTTGGAGAATGACCGTCGATGCTGCCAAATTTAACATATTTTATTGAGTCAAAGATGATTCTCTTGGCCTTAGTTTGACTCTTCTTGAAGGCTGCTCTAACTGCATTAGAGGTGGGTTCCTCCATCACTGTGGTCACATAATGCTTAAGATCATGCTCCTACAAGATATTCATAATCCAGAGCTTCCACACATTGAAGTTGGAAGCTTTTTTGAGCCTATCCTCGACCCTGACTGAAATGGAGGATGCCGTGGACCTCACATTGGAAAATTGATCAAGCTCGCTTGGATCTCTGTGTGTACCTGCTACTGCACTTCATCAAGCTTATTGCACCCTAAGCTTTGATACCATGTTAAAATTACGAGCTTGATAGTAAACTGTAGGGAATTCTTTAAATTCTGACAGTACTTTGAAATTAGCTTAATATGAATCACAAAGCATAATCAGGACTGAATAGCAAAAGCCATGTAGTTTTACCAGCATGTAAATTCACAGCACATGTACCCTGGGAAACCCTATACAGGGAGAAAAACCCCAGCAAACAGTTTCCTTTTATTGCAAAGATAATGTATGACCACTTACAAAATATCCACCATGAAAAATATGCTCTTAAAGAGCTTGCCAAGTTGACTCTAACCTGACTGTGTAACTAAGAGACCTTGCTGATATGTAATCTCCTGTTACAGACCAGCACTGAAGATGTATCTTTGATGCCTTTAATGACTAAGATATGCTGTCTCTTTTGGACTGATATATCAGCTCTGATATAGACTGTGATTGCTGCCTTTATTGGACTGATATACAGTCTTTTCTTGGACTGATATAAGCCTCTGTTATGGACTGATATATGCCTCAGTTATGGACTGATATAACACTCTGCTTCCTCACCCATATGCTGCATAACAAATGTGTAGAAGAGAGGGTCGACCTCTTGCTTAAATAGGAGTGGAGAGGTAGAGAGGAGAGGGCTCGAATTAGAGACTTGAAAGCATGCTTGACATAACTCAGCTTCCTACTTTAGTTCAAAAATAGAACTCGACTTTCCTCTTCAGTTACAACTCGACCTTGTGATGGCAATGCATGTTTGGACAACTCGACAATTGACTTGACCTTGACTGGACATGCATGCGAACTCCTCAGCATGCACATGACATGCATGCAACATGCAACATGCGACATGCATGCATGCAACATGCAACATGCAAAATGCGACATGCAACTTTTTGCAACTTTATGCAATTTGACTTTTACAACTTGTCCTTTTATAATTTGAGTTCAACAACTCATTCAACTTGACTCTTAACATGGAAATTCAAATTTCTTCATGGTGGATGGTGTTACACGTGCTAACGCACTAGATCAATACATTTACATCATTTGCAGTATCGGGAGATTGTTTGTTTCTAGCTCATAGGAATTTTATGTTCAACTTAACTTTTGCTAGATGCCTTGACTTTTGCTCATGGCTCACAGAGATTGTACGTTCCCTCTGACTTTTGCACTAGTTTGTTTATGCTCACAGAGGTTGTACGTTCCTCCTAACTTTTTCACTAGACTGTCTATGCTCACAGAGGTTGTATGTTCCCCCTGACTTTTGCATTAGACTTACATCTTGACTTTTGTCTTAGACTTACAAGGCTTGTCTTGACTCACAAAATCATATAGCATCTTGTTCATCCTGACTTTTGGTTTGACTCACAGAGGTTGTACGTTCCCCCTGGATTTTGTCAATACCTCACAAGACTGGTTGATTCTCCAAATCTCCCTGGCTAGCCTTAGGGTGGCTCATATGGCCTCTCATTGGAGAATGACTGTCGATGCTATCAAATTTAACAAAATCGAGGAGAGGCCATGTTGTGCCAAAACGAAGATTCGAGAAGAGTAGGTGGAGATAGGGACCCACTCAAAAGGGAAATAAAATTAAAGGTTAAAGGGGCTAGAATCATGACATATGTTGGGTAGTGGACTGGCCATTGATGGATAGTGATCCCCCCAAATACGTAATTGCGAGATTTTCTTGCTCATCAACCTCCTTGTTGTTGTGTTTTAAGACATGGTAGGGACTGGTTCTTGAGAAACCCTGTATTTCAATCTGGATACGCTGGAAAAGTTTGACATGGTTAATGGAATCATCGATTATGGTTAGAGAGAGAATGCCCCTAACCTTGGCCAAAAGGAGATCTTGGAGCAGTGCGTAAGCTTCGGCCCTGGTTGTTTGTGGTGATTCCTAAATTCCAGTGGAAAGAGAGCTCTTTGCGTCCTCCTAGGCTAAGGATAACCCCTCCCGCTCTTGTCACCCCAGAACCCTCCTTGCAACATTATTGTCAATCCCATCCAACGAAATGGCTTCCACATCAGGTGTTTTCTGAAGCTTCCTCACCCACAATTGGAGATTGTAGTAGATGTAGATCTTGACATTAAGGCGTTGGGATTCCAACCTATATGAGGGTTATAAATTATAAATTATAATACATAATTTAGAGGTTGACAGAGCATAAAATTATAATTTATAATGAATTCAAAATTTAATTTATAATGAATTCAAAATTTAATTTGAATTTTTTTAACCTGTTATGCTTCTTGGTGTGTATTCTTTCCAACACACTTCCAGTTGCATTCGCATTTTGAAGAGCTACATGTTTTGCTAGCCACTTGAATGGCAAGTTTTTGTAAATTGGGTATCCTTGAGCCATAACTTGTCCAACAAGCATCTACAACAAATAAGAGAAACATAAGAAACACCATTTAAATTTGAAACAAAGGAAAAAGAGACATTGAAATTTGAAATAAAATGAAGCTTACTTGGCATTTTGGTCTTCTTGTCCTGAACAACCCTGTTAAAGCCAAATTTCTACTGGCATCCTATATATTTCCATTTCTTTAGAAAGCTCCGCACGTTCTTGCGGACTTGACACCATCCTTTGAACACATGAAGAATCCATGCATAACCTCAGCATCAAATCTAAAACCACAGGAGTAAGAGAACGCGGGTTTGAGGCAGATCCTTGTAGCACTAATGGGGTGATGGAGTGTATTGTTCCATTACTCATCAATCACCAAAATAATCATTTCTCAACCCCCCCTTGTCCTCATAATAGGCACAAATGGACTCTTTGGCTCTATCAATGGCCTCGTACAAGTAGCCCATTGTGGGTTTGTTTCAATCAACCAAGTGAAGAACCTTTACCAAAGGTTCACTAATGGTACACACCTCCTCTACTCTTGTCCAAAAACTCTCTTGGTATGACATTAACTTGGATATGGCTTGCCCCTCTGGTTTAGTGCTAAATGATAAAGCATGCAACTCATCTAAAAGGAACATTCTCTTCACCTCCTGCATACAAGTCAGGAGAGACTGAAGAGAAATGAAGCTAGTGGCAAAATGTGTGATTGTAGGATGCACCGACTCATTGTTATTTGTCAATTGCCTCATCAAGCTAAGCACATATGCATGATTATATATAAATTTTGTGATGCTCATAGCTGATTCAACAATATCTTTGATATAAGCAATTTTTCCAATATCTTCTAAAATCAAATCAATGGAGTCCAAAACAAGGTTGGATACCTCGGCATTGTCAACCTACTAGCGGCCACATAATTCACAACGTTATTCATTATGATTTGGACAACATTTTATGGATATATCTCTCGGATGAACCCATTCAACAAATCACATAATAATGCTGCATCTTTATCATTTGTGGATGCATTGATAGATTTAATAAACATTCTCCCCTTGGGACAATTAACCAAGAAATTAGGGGTGTTATCCTTTTGATCAGTCCAACTGTTTGACATCACAGTGCATCCAGTGACTATCCATGATCCCTTAAGCTCCTCCAATCTGTGAGTGTAATCAAGCTTTTCATTTTGAAAGATAGGCCCTCTCAACTCGTCATAGGTAGGGGTCCTGTACCTTTGGCCAACAATAGCAACAACATCAAACATAGATTGGTCGAAAGGGTTGTTCTTGGAAATGCTGAAAGGAATGTCACTCCATAAAAAATATCTATACCCACATGTTTTTCTGCTTCTTGCTACTCCTTTATTTTAACCATTTACCTAATAAAAGGTTTTGCACCAACGATGGTTCTCAGAACAAAAAGAGGTGAGGGCATTGACGGCATTGTGGAAGGTGAGGCCAAGGAAAAGATCTCACTTCTTGCCACCCTTGATCTTGTAACTCCTCCCGCTGCAGGTTGAATTGTCACAACTTCCCTCTCATCGCTCTTTTTAGCCATATCGTGAAGTGATTTATTGCCAATATGAATGATTTATGGGGTTTCATTTGGACAAATTCCTACTTCATTCCTTGGAATTTGTGTAAGTTGGAATTTCAATTGGATGATTCTCCTCGTCATTTCCTTTCCACACAACTTGCAATTCAATTTGTCAATTATTCACCTCAGCAGGCTCACCCTATTCTCAAATACAGTCCAAAGCTTTTGGCATTTTCAGATGACATTGATTAAACCTAGGGGAGAAAATGGAAATCAAGATTCTAAATACAAGAATGCTACAAATAAAAAAAATAAGATCAAAATAAATGGTAGATCTCCCATAAAAAGTTGGAAATAAGAGGGAAAGTAGATGGAAATTGAAAAACCTATCAAAAATTCCAAAAAATAAACAAAAACCATGTTGAAATTGTTACACATGGTTGCATATACGGAAATAGTTGATGTGAATCAATCCTCAATCCACAATAAACTGTTGATGGCAAATGAAAACACTCTATTTTGGGTCCTAAGCTCAAAGAAAAATGGAGACCTCCTTTACTATCAAAGGAGCTTTTGAAAATGAGCTTACAAAGGTCAAAGTGGATTGTTCGTGGTGTCGGTTATATTTTCCATTATCTTATGAAAATCATGATTTTTTGAATTTATCACAATATTTTCAGTTGCAGAAAATATCATGATTTTTGTAGATGATATTATTGCCTGCTAAGACACATCATCATGTCCACAATAATATTGCGATGTTTGCAACATTGGTTTAGACTAGGGATGATGCATTCATCATTTGGCAGAATTTTCGGAATTTGCATAAAACCTCTAATAAAGGTAGAGCCCTTTTCTTGAAGAATATTTTGTTTTCTATTAAGATGGAAGAGCATGATTCTATTCCAGATCATAAACAATGTATTTTATTCATTTCTTATTTTACACCCTTTCTCTCTCTCAAAGCAATAAATCTATTTCATAGCAATCAATTGAAGGTCATTAGGAGGCGGGCCATCAAGATGATGAACCACAGGAGTAAGCTCCTAGGATCGACCAACATAGGTATAAAGGGGCATGCACATGAAAACACCTATTATGGGGAGTGGGACATGCGGGTTCATACCCACATAGGTATTTCTTATCACGCCTCTACTTTGGATCCACTTATAAAATTTTAGCATTATTATGATGTGATCCTTATCCCATAAACTATTAGGTGTCATGGACATTAATAAAATCCTATTCTATTTTATTCTTGAGCGTATTCTATTCTATTCTTGAGCACCTAGAGTTATATTATGCTATGTACTCAATAGATTTGAAAATATAAGATAGAATAAAGATCCTTAACTTTAACAATAAACCAAGTCAATCACACAGAAGAATGAACACAATAATGTAGAGAAAACTCTTGAGGCAGGGTAACACCATTAAATATTCCTTAAGGAAGGAAAGCACTCTACAAGCAATGCTTGCTTATCAGTTACTATATTCTAAACAATACTTGATTACATCGCTTATACTTCTATATATATTACTATTTACCTCCTAGGAACATTCTAGTAGGTGGAACCTTTTAGTAAGCCTATGTACATTTATTTCTCACACTACTACATGGGCCTTATTTACTAGAAATGGCCTCCATACAAAGCAATACATATCCAATGATCTATTATTATTCCCCTTGGGTACCTCCCTAGGTACCCTATATTACCCCCTAGGTACACTACATATTACTAGGTTCCTCCTTACGACCTTGAGTGTTCAAGGAGTTTCGTGGCCGATTTCTACCTAGGATCACACACTATGGTCCCCTTAGGCTAGGTTTCTTTCAAGAGGAGATTATCAAACAATGTATTGATAACTTGCAGGAAACTTGGAAACGGGTATGGGATGTGAAATAGAAATGTAGTTGAAAGGTGACCCTCCCCCAAAAAACGGGTATGTTGGTGAAATAGGGTATAATAATACTAATACTAATACTAATAATGATGATAATAATCTATTTTAAGGTCATAGCCTAGTTAGACACCAAATTGGTGTATGAGACCCCCTTGTTTGTCGGACAAGGGACCTTCTCTACTCAACAATTTCATTGCTTAGTCTACAAACGTGTACATACCCTACCCCCCTCTATATTCAAACTCGTGACCTCCAAGGAGAGAGAGAGAGAGGGAGAGAGAGAGAGAGGTTTTTTAAAATAACACACACACAACCTTCTTCTTTCTACCCACAATTGTGTTCTTGCTAAAAATGTACCAAAGCCTACAACCACTGCTCCAAAACACAAGTAAAATGCTTATTGTTGCTGTAGGAAACCTTTTCTATTGAAGAAAGTGTGAGGAATGAGTGAAAGGAGGAGGTTTCTTATAGGAAAAGAGAGACTCTTAGGGTTTCTAGAGATTTCTCTTTTTTATTTTCCTATGAATGTAAAAATTAAGTAACTAGGTTTAGAAATGAATTAGAGGTTAATTTGTCCCCGAAAAACTTCACTAGTGCACCAAAATTTGGGGGTCTCATGTGCCTCCAAAATTCATTGACCTGTTTCTGATGCATTTCAAAACATGAAACATGCCTAAAATGTTTCACGTGGATTTCATACTCATATTGATGTTTCTGTCCATTTCAGGCTTTAGTACGGAGCCTGCAACATAAGTGTATAGGCTCGTCCTCTGCAATTGATTTTGTTGGGGTGTATCTTTGTCTTCCTCCCCTCGTTTTGCTTTTAACTTTGATGCCCCTTGAGATGCTCACTCGTTCCCCTTGTTTTGCTGGTGACAGGTAGCATTTTTTTTGTTTTTGGTCTGCATATTATGTTTGAAATGGGTATTGTACCTGTATCATTTTTGGGTACTATTGTTTAGCTCTGAGCTTTTCTGTTTTCTTTGAGATTAGTGATAGGAGCTGCTTTTGCAGTCGTACTATGTACTTGCTTTGGATTGTAATTCTGAGTCCCTTTGACCTACTATTGTAGCCATTCGTTGGACATCAATACAATTATCTAATCTCCCTTTATTGACTATTAAATCTCCTCTGTTTCTCTTCCTCCTCTCCACCCCCCATCCACTTTGTTTTAAATTTGTAATTTGAAGGATCTTTTTGATAAAAGGATGTTTCCGAATGGTCCTATTTCAAAGCCTAATGGGAAATTGGCACACAGTTCCATAGAGATATAACATCATAGAGGCAGTTGTCTGGTCATATCCTATTCAACATTTTAAGATTGAACGTGTGGGAGATACATTATCTGTTACTTCAAGGTTGTAATTTTGAATCTCAAGATTTTGGGCATCTGCTTTTACATGCATACATGAATAAAATGTTTCAATGTTTTCTGGTCAAGTCATAGTCCACTTTTGGTCATTACATGACATAAAGCTGATTTCTTGTTCTTTTTTTTCCTTTAATGTTTTGAAATTATGGATTTGACTGACGACCTGTATGATTATGATATAAAGGTATTTTTGACTTTGGGACCTAATGGGAAAATAGACATGCAGTTTCATAAAGATATAATTTCATCGATGGAGTTCTTAGGTCGGGTGATGTCCATTTTCTTAGGGTGGATGTCTCATAAAGACATCCTTGTCCATACCCTTATTTTGTTGTCTTATGTCCATTGAAGTTTGACTCTCCGACTGTCAAGGTTTCAGGTATTTTCTATTACATGTGTAAGTGAACTAAATATTTTGGTCAGGAACAAATATTTTCATTAATAAAGTACACGGATTCAAAATAGATAACCGTCTGAATTCATATTATCTTTATCACATTCTTGGACTCTTTTTTGACTGCTAAATCTAGTTTTAGCCAATATTCCTACTTCTTAAAGATTACATAAGAGACCTCTATGAACTGACTTGTGATTCACTGCTGCTATAAACATAAAGTTTACAAACTGAATCTTGTTTGTTAAAAATAGAGTTCCTTTGTAGCTGATAGCAAAAGAATTGTTTCCAAAACCAGAAATGCAACAAGCAAGGACAAAGATCTAACTTTCTGCCTACCTCCAGGCATTGCACAAAGGTCAAATCAAGCCTTGATGTTTGGCTTTGCTGTACCTGAAGTAATGGAGAAAGCAAAGAGACAGGGTAGTGCCCTCAATCAGATTTATTATCTTCCATGATAATTCTCTATGTATTGTATCAAAATGTTCTAAACTTGAAATACAAAGAGTAGATTGTATCTATTGCAAAGGTCTAATTAAGATTTTAAAATCAGGCAAAGCAGTCAGATAGAGTGGCTTCCCAATCACATCTACAGGCCTTGGTCCACTAAAAGCCTCCTTTATATGTGATCTCTTAAGAACTCTTTCATTCTTGTGTTTGAAGTTCGACAATGTGAACTAAAGCTCAGAGTCACCTCTTTAATGTCTTAAGAATGTTTTATGGCACGGGCATCATTTTCCACCATAATTTTAGACAGGATGGAAATCAAGGAAGGACACCTAGGATGCCTAGTCATTGGTTGTCTGGAGTACACTTTTTTTTCTATATGATTAGGCTTTATTTTTGGCTGATGGCTGAATGAAATGAGCTAACTCTTCTTCCTTCCCGGTTTGGGTTGTAATCAAGCGTTTTTGACTGATCCTGGGGTTGATTTGGTTCCTGTCTTTTGACCCATCCATTGTCCTTGTCTCGTTAAATAGATAGCTTGCCTTTGAGAACTTAGTCAAGGATCAATTCTTTCCGCGAGGGATAACCTTTCATTTCGACTTTTGTCGTAGCATTTGGGAGGTTGATTTGAAACAGTTTCTGTTGAGGATGGTAATCTTTATTTTAATTGTTTGGGTTCAAACTTGAACATGCATTTATTTATGATAAGAGGATAAATTGTCCACAATGGCTGATTGCAAACAAACTTGTTAGGGGATTTGGAAAATAATTCCAGAAATGCAGGAGAAGCCAAAGAAGGCTTGGGAATTGCATTGACATTCTGCACTGGAGACGGTTAGACTTTGAAATAGATAAATCATGGATAGGACGACTGAAAATCAGTATGATATGTATCCATCCATAGTCTAAATTACAAACAGAGTTGATTGTCAATACACAGGCCTTTTAGTTTTTTCCAACCTGGGGTTAAATTACAGTCTCAGGAGGAGTTTTACACACAAGATAACGATTCAAGAAAATGGACCTAAACAAGTCAGCACTGATGATAAGCAAGAGTAAGATTGACTTCTAGTCTAGACATGTCAACTTGTGCAAGGCTTTTGGTACACGTTTTGTTGATTGGTTGAGCACGGTGGCTCTCACTCTCTATTTTAAGAAAATGCAAATTAGACATTGGAGTGGTCCATTATACCATTATAATCAAATGATTGCCCAGAAGGGCGGTTTGGAGATGCAAGTAATAAGTCGTAAAGGTTTACTCCTGTGAACATTAATGGCATGTAAGGGCCTCTCAAGGTGAATGGATATCAGTGTTGTCACTCTTTTCGGACTCCCGAGTCTTGCCCAGTCTTGCCAAGTCACCGCTGAAAAGAGTAACTCCTAGAGACTCTTCTGTCATACTCCCCACTCGCCAGATTCCTCTGAAACTCCCCAGACTCCTCTGAAATTCACCAAATCATATTTTGAGTATTTTTTCTCTTTCCCAAGTCTGAAAAGAGTCACAGGCCAGCCGAGTCTTAAAAGAGTCCGAGTCTGACAACATTGATGGATATCAATCCTGTAAAATTGAACGCCATAGTCTAAAAGTTCTATGAATTTGACCTTTTCCTGCAGCTCAAAATAACGGGAAAGGAAACTGGTATTTTTTGTTGGAAATCCGGCAAAAATCATTTTTGATTAATGAAATTAGATATTAATCATTAACATTGCAAAATCAGGTTGCAGTAGGGGTATTTGAGGGTGCTAAATCAATTTCTTCTTCAAATTGAATACCCAACCTTGTTTCACATACCTAATCATTTTCAAGCATTGATCCTATTGGGCTTAAAGTTACTAATCTATTTTATCTTACAGGTTGATTTACTATTTAGAGTATTAATGTTGTACTGACATATTACTAGTCTAGCTTTCCATCTCAAAAATACAGATCCATGTGGAATTAATGAATTCATTAACCTTTCCTTGCATTTAAAAGTGTTGGATAAAAGTCTTACCTGAGATCAGGGAAGGTCCTGGTCCTCTTCTCTTGTCAGGTTCAGATAAGGTGCCGGTTGCAGACTAACTTTGATCCACAAAGTGACGATATCTTACTATTCATGTTTGTTACTTTGTATTACCTGATGGTTTTATGGAATTGTTTTATATCTTAGCAAAACTGCTTTCGATGATGTATACAATCGTTTTAACTATCCCAATTGTCTACCTTCACCTGTAAATAGAGTATTGTTGAAGTAGGGAAGAACGGACTTTGAGTGTACATTTTCATTAAAGTTTGAGCTGAATGTTTGCTTCTCAGGAATGAGCCTGCTGCCTCTCCTGTGCTTGCTCCAAAGAAAAGGAGAAGGAAAGATAATACCAAGAAGATGCCAAATGATGAAGAGATTCCAAACAAACTACAGAAGTCTGGTGCTGTTCGAATAAAAGCAGCTGCAAGAAGTGGACCTTTGGTGTTTTTGAATGCCACAAACTCTGGTCAGGATATCAGTTGTCTTCCAGTTGGTGAATTTTCAGATGAAAAACCATTGAAAAAGCAAGAATCAAAGTCAGGAAACGTTCACCTTGGGTCTAGTTCATTAAAAGCTGAGAGATGCAAAGAAATTCGCTGTAAAACAGAGACATCTGTCATAGGCATTGAGGTGTTTAGTAAGGATGGGGCAGTTCCAAATATTTCCACTACAGGCTCTAAAGATAGCTCTGTCAGAAAAACAACCATGGCTGAACCTTCAGATGGTGATATGCAATATCACTCAGATAAACATACAACTCTGGGAGCTGAAGGCCATACAAGACAATTGATGAAGGGTGCAAATGATATGTCAGCCTCCAATAAGAGTAGAGCCTTTGAGAAAGTTGAAGAAGGTGACGATTCAATGGATGTGAATGCTGTTGTATACCAGATATCGACCTCCAAAGTCGTAAGTTTTGTTTCTAGCTGTTTGGGTTTCTAGTTTGATTTCTTGTGCACTGATTGTGGAATTTTACTGAAGAAGTTGATCGCTCTATTGTATATTTCCAACCCATATATCTGCTTTATCTTATAAAAGGTAGAGTGTTTTCTTTTTAATCTTTGAAACAGTATTTGCACCGTCCTATCTCATTTACATAGATGTTTACGGTTTACCACATTTTTACTTGTCCAGTGTTTCACCCTGTTTTATCTCTTATCTTGTACTATCTGCCCAAGTAGTTCTATGAACCTTTTAAACTGTCCTTTGCCTCATGACTGTGCGATTAGCTGCAATCTTTCAATCTTCTTGGTATTTCAACACAAACAGCTTTCTGTCTTTTGGTTAATCTATTCTCATAGCTTCTTTACTTTGAGCGCTAACAGAAGTCTCTCTTTTACATATTCAGTACAGCTAGACTTCTTATGTGCAAAGAGCTGAGCTTTTTATTGAATAATTTTTAAGAAAGATTAAAATAGTTATATTGTAATTTCCTAATTATATTTCTGCTTTTTTATTGAAATGGTGGATTGCCTTCTTGTTTACCATCTAAAAGTATATGAGCTATCTAGTATTACTTGGAGTGTTTTACATATTTCACCTTCGTGCTGGTGTTTCATTCCATTTTGAGGTTTTATTGGTCATTGCTCTCCAAGTAGCATTATATATCTTTCCAATAAGCTACTACCTCATGAAATGCATTGTGAGATTCCTGCATTTTTAGTATTTGCTTTGTTCACACTGTTTTAGCATCTTAGTTTTTAGCTACTTTTTCGGTCCCTCGTTCTTTTCTATTCTGCTGTAGGTACTTCTAGTCCTATTGACCGTTGTCATTCCTGGACATTAACTAGAATTTCTTTCTTTCTTTCTTTTATATCTTTTCCACAAATTAATTTGACTTGACTGATAGTCATGCCTTGTTTTAACTTCTGTGCTTATAAATCTATTGTTTATATCAAGCCTTCAAGGTCTCCTGTTTGACTGTAATCACAAGTTTTTCCGTTTACTATTCAGAAGCTTTCCTGTTGAATTGAAACTATTGTAGGCAATAATTTTAGACAACTAGATTTTGGTTTATTCCAATAATGTTTGAATTTTATATTTTTTATTCCCTCTTGAGAGAGTCAACAACTCATTTTTGACCCATTATCTTGCTTAGCAAGATTGGGTTCCCTGTTTAAGCTATGTCGTCAATCTTCTGATTTCTATAACATTTGTAGAACGAATGCTCAAAAAATTCTAGATTCGGTAAGTTTCAGTTAGATGATATATAAAATAAGCAGAGAGCAGCATAACATGAGTAAAATATGTACCTTGATAGGACAGAATTAATTTTAATGTCTTATCAATTTACGAAAGTGGTATTTCACCTATAGTCTGTTCTTCATAAGTGCATCTAGTACAATGTATCTAGTTATATTTAGGTCTATTGTTTCACTGCACTCAGTGTTAGCTTTTGGGTTGCTCTGCAAGTGTTTCACTTGAGGGGTCATCTCTTGACATGTGTACACCTTGGAAAGAGAGTGCTTCACTTGGAGACTTTATCTTGAGGATTAGATTAGGTTGCTTGTGGATCTAGTCCACTTTACTATTGTTGGCTTCCCTCATCCGATCTATATAAAGGGAGGAGAGAGTCTTTAGTTGTAGCAAGTCGAAAGAGTTTGTTAGATCATTGTATCTTGAAGATGAACTTGTCTTGAGTCTTTGTATTGTAGATGTTTCTCCAGTTAGCAACATCAGGTAGAAATTCTCCCAGATTAGGTAAGATTCAGTTAGATGATATATAAAATAAGCAGAGAGCAGCATAACATGAGTCAAATATTTACCTAACTTTTGGGGAAATTTTCAAGCACTAACTTTTGGTTTAATCCAATATTCTTTTAATTGCATATTTTTTACTTCCTTTGCAGAGGGTGAACAGTCATTTTATTTTTTTATTCTAGTCAGCAGTTAGATTATCTATATGGATTACCTAAGATAGTAGAATTTAATTTTTTCATTTTGTTTGTTGGAAGTGCTTTGAAAAACATGCATTGAGGCCCGAGGGGATGCATCCCTTAGGGTATGTTTGTGCCAAGTCTAAGGGTTTACTGTCCTGCCAAAATTGGTTGGAACTTGCACTCAACTTCATCTCTTTGAAACTCATGCCATTCAGTTGGAGCAGACCACATTGAGAATGTAGCTCTTCTTGTGGATGACTTAATTCTCTGTAGGGAACCGATAAATGCATTCCTCAAGGCATGCTTCTACTAGCTCTGAGGGTTTACTGATCTGCCAAAATTGGTTGGAACTTGCACTTAGCTCCATCCATTTGAAACTCATGCCATTCGATTGGAGCAGACCACATTAAGAATGGATTTCTTCTATTGGGAAATTTAATACTCCATCCACCTCACTAGGGAACCCATGCTCCATCAATAGATTTGAATGTTTTTGTTTCTTATCTATTAAAAAAAGAGTTTTTGTTATCACAAGCTAGATGCATCAAAGTGATGCTTATCCTATTAAAAAGTCTTCTATTTGTCCTTCAAAAGTTGAAACTACTTTTTCCAAACTATTATTAGCATTGGAAATAACCTCAAAAAATTCTTGAGATTACTAATAATGGGATGTTCATATTATTGTTTTACCTCGTAAGTATAACATTAGATAAAACAAAAATCTACGTGAAGCCATTCTACTCTACTATTCAATTCACAAAAGTCACTTCAAATTATTAAGTTGCGAAGCCAAAAACAGCTTGTTAGCACTAGACTCTTTGTACCTTGACTCTTATCGAAGGAACCCCACTTGGGGGACACTTGGATGTTCAGGGACAGCTACAGATTGCTTTGGCATTCAGTCCGTTTGATTGCAGTTGGCTTTTTGTGGAAACATTGTTGTAAAGTTACTTTCAATGAGGTTCCACACCACCTCTAGGGGATGTGGAGAGCTTTTTTAATCCAGAGTTGGCTATGCTTTTGAGGGTTAACCTTGGTACATTTCGTTCTGATGTTGAGTCCCTCCCTATGGGGGCCCATTGCTCACATGCTAGCCTTTTTAGCTTTTGTATACCGAGATTTTCCAAGCATTCCTGTTGTTTGCATGTTGTAACTTCCTTGAAGCCTTATAAAAAAGATGCAAAAGCAAAATTATTAACTTGTAGTTCTACATTTTTATTTTAGAAAAGAGGTAAAAAAACTTGCAATACAAAGAAACATACTCATGTCAACTCATCGATAGTATATATTGTTTCCAAATCAATGACTATCTAATAAATTATTCTTCCTTTCATTAGTTGATTCATATCCATGAAATCATTCCTCGCTTGTTTTGTAATACCCAAATTTTTTTATAAGCATAGGATTCCTACCTATGTTACATCAAGTTTCTAGTACATGGGGACGTGTACCCAGTGTGTTTAGAGATCCCTCCCAATTTTCAGGCTGCAATATTATGTTGGGGATAGAACATAGGGGACCCAATCCAAAATATATAAATATTAAAACTATATTAATGTTTAAAGTCTTAGCTTTAAAAAATGATCATTAAGAATACATACTCGATACATACATGAATGATGATACATACCAATGTCCATTCAATGTGGAATCCAATGAAAACACACACCACCGCCCAAACACCAAATGACTTCCCAACAATAGGCAAAAAACCCACAATACAAATGAGCATACTCATATCAACTCATTGATAGGATATATTGTTTCCAAATCAGCAAATGTCTAATAAAATTGCTGTGCCTTTCACTAATTCATTTACATCCTTGAAATCATTTCTCACAACTCATTTTATAACACTAAAAAAAACATCAGTTATAAGCATAGGATAGCAACATATGTACGACCAAGTTTCTGGTACATGGGGGCATGTACCTAGAACTTCTTGAGACCCTTTCCCCGCCCCCTCCCCACCCTTCCCAATTTCGAGGGATGATAGTGCAGTCAGGGGTAGGATATAGGGGACCCTATATCAATGTTTAAAGTTTTGAACTTAAAAAAAATCATTAACAATACATACTTGATAAATAGATGAAAGATGATACATACCAATGACCATTCAATGTCAATCCTAAGCTGCAAATCCATTGCTGTTATGAGTTTTTAGCTACCAAACTACTGCCCAACAATAGCAAAACACTAGCAAAATGATGGCCCAACACTAGCAAATTATCATTGTGATTTATTTTTGTGTTTGTTTAGGGTTTATAGAGTGTATGAGGGTCAGTAAAAAAGTGGGACCAAGTAGAAAAGGACTGGAAACTAGTAATTAGGTTTGAGCATTTTTATTTTAAATTTTATCCTTATAAAAGGTGCCACTGGTGGATTTCTTTGCTTTAGGTAGTAATTTATGATCACAATTTTGGAAGGTGAGCGGAAGTGCATTAGAATATATTCAGTTGTATGAGATCAAAGTTATTAATGTATTCTCTGAAAACAAATTAGGAATATATGAACCCAACAACAATGGGAGCAACCTAAAGCGAGAGTGACTAACTTGTTAATTGAGACTTGGAAACTTGGTTGTTAAGAACATGATGTTTGTCATCTTAAGTTAGCAGCCTTTAAGTATCTAGGCTGTCCTATGTTCTCTTGTTGTGATATAATACGATTTAATATTTTATTGGAACTGCATTTTTTTAACATTCTCATGTTCTTTTGTGGCATAATCATCCTTATGTAAATTAGAATTTACTTTTTCCATTGTTTATCAGAAAGTGTGCTGATTGAAGTGGGCATGATTTACATTAAGATCCAGGTTATATTTTATTGTGAATGGGTTCCTTATATTCTATGTTTGTGCAGAAACCTTTACTACCGGGTCATAAGGAAGTTAGTCCTGCAAGGCCTAAATGCACTATTCTGGAGAAAGCTTTTCAAGATTTGGAAAAGGGAGTTGCTGAATGTACTACTGCAATAACATTTTTTATGTCTTGTTGAACTTTTGTAAAACCATGATTTCTCATCTATTTTAATGCTAAATTGTTTCCCTTTTGTCAATAACAGTGTGCCCACCTTCTACTGACATTCGAGAATCAGATCAATCATGCCAAGTGGTTAAAAAGCGAATACCTCGTGATGTCAAGCAAAAGCTTGGCAAAGTAGCTAGGTTGGCGGTATGTGTTTTAAATGATGCTGATTAGACAAACTCGTAGTCGGGTTATTATTGTTGGGGTTTTAGACTTATGCAAATGTTTCAAATCTCCATTCATAGAGTCCACTACTATTAATTTTGTAATGGTGGAGGGCATATTTGATGTTTGGAGGGTCAGAAAACTCTAATGTGAATGCGATGTAACAGTTACATGATTGTGTGTCCTGCTGATATGTGCCATTTTAATTGCATGCGAACTGACTTCAATATATTGAGTATGTGTGTGTGTGTCTGTGCTCAAGAAGTTTATTCTAGATCAGCAGTGTAAACAATATGATTCCTTATTATGATTCATTATATGTCGATTGCCAGAAAGAGTGGTAATATGTGCTTATCATTTATGTGATTGTAGCAGGCAAAACAAGGAAAAATATCAAATGAAGTAATTAATCGTCTTATGGGCATTTTAGGCCATGTAATGCGGCTTAAAACATTGAAGGTGAGCATGCATTTTCTTTTTGAAAAAGCTTATTAAGTTATTATTATTATTATACTTGAGTTACGGTAATGTGAATATGTATCCTTAGTCTTATGGAGGACATTTTATTTCCTTTTTCCCATCATCACCATGGAAGAAAATTACAAACTCATGTAGTTTGTGGAAGCTGATTACGATGCACACTTATCCTCCAGTTAACTCTAGAACCAAGGCAATGTTTGCTAAGAAAATCTGATCACTCTAAAGCACTAACCAAATTGATTCATTTTCCGAGCAACTAATATTTTTATGCATACGATGTTGAAACTATATTGGTTGCATCTTTAGAGTGAAGACAACCCCATGTTGTTTGAACCCACCAAGATCAAGAAAGATCGAAAAGGTCATTCATTGAAGGGGTCAATCGGTTAGTGGAAGGGGTCAATCGGTTAGTATTAGGATAACAATTGTTGATGCCTGAATGATGATATTGGGCATTTTAGGCCATGTATTGTGGCTTAAAACATTGAAATTGAACATGCATTTTATTTTTGAAAAAGCTTTTTTAGCATTCTACATGAGAATATATATCCATAGTATTATGGAGGACAATTTATTTCCTTTTTCCCATCATCACCAGGAAAGAAAATACAAAGTCATGTTGTGTGTGGAAGCTGATTACAATGCATACTTATCCTTTGGTCAATTATAGAACCAAGACAGTGTTTGCTAATAAAATCTCATTACTCTAAAGCACCAACCAAATTGATTCAATCTGAGCAACTAAAATTTATGCATACGAGTTTAAATCTAGATTGCTTGCATTTTGAGATTGAGGACAACCCTATGTTGTGCTGGTCATGATTGCTATAGTTTACCAAAAACTTCTGCTGTCTACATCTGAACTAGTCTTCTTTCCTCTTTGCGAAATTCTGTCTTCATGCTATTAATAATTAGAGTCTATGCTATTTGAACCCAAGATCAAGAAAGATTTAAAAGGTCAATCAGTTAGTGTTAGACTAACAATTGTTGATGCCTTAATGATGATATTGGGCTAGTTTGTTCAATTTATCATTGCGACAGTCATATCCTGTTCATCATTTTAATAAGGGCTTTTAAACAGAATGCATTGAGGGATTTGTATCTATCTATCTCTAGTGAATGCACTGTATTTTGTTGTATCACGTCATTCCTCATTTCGTTTTTGAGTGTCTTTTGAACAGAAAATACAGTTGAAATTTTGGTGTATACACTGTCTCAGAATTGGCGAGCCCTTCGACTCAAGAAAATTAAAATACATAAGTATACAAAATTTAACTAAGAAATATATAGTCATGCACAAGAACGGAAATACGAACATTTAGACACCAAAAGTACAAGTCTTCTGATTAATATTGCAAGTCAGGATGCAAATAGGCAAAATCACATTGAGATACAGGAATTATAAGTTCTGCAATACATACAATCTAATTTCTGAGAAACTTTTTGATAGAGTGAGACATAATGGGCAGTTCCATGCTAAATTCATAGTACATACAAAAATCTGCAAATCCCCTCTTCAATCTGCATAGCAATGGGTACTCTACATTCATGAAGGGATTCCCATCAAATCAGCTCCAAATCAACACCAACAACAGGCATGGTTACTCACCAGATCAGCCTCAAACTTTTCACTTGCAAGCATTGATTGATAAATGAGGTGACAGACACCTGCTCTGCCTGAACTGATAGAAGATAAGACAAGATAAGATAATTGTATTAATGTCTGAGAAATGATCACTAAAGTAGGTCAATGGGACTGTTAGGTACAATGATGTCCATACAAAGCGGGAGCACTAAAGTGGCTCCTATATAAAAGCAAGATGCAAAAAGTAAAATAAGAGTCTAATTTAGATCTTGGAAAGCCAATTCCGAAGATGGAGAGACTATCCGGGAGAGAGATGTACATGGTTGGTGGATCTAGAACCTATGATACCAATGGTACAAGCTTATCTTGGTCCATTGAAACCATCTCTCCTAACATTCGAGGCCAAAAAGAGAAAGCTAAGAATAGATGTCTTGTTGAAGTTTTACTTATACAGCTAGCAATTATGGTTCTTCTTTATTATTACAATCATTTAGCACATTAGCTGTATAAATAAGATCACTGAAAGAGAGGCAATCACAGAAACAATAGAGACACACAGATTATCTTGGAAAACCCTCATGGGGGAGAAAACCCAACAAAAACTTCCTCAATATAGATATACCAAAGATCGAACATAATATCCTCCTCTACTCCTTCACTAGGAAGAGTAGCACACTAGTTAACCAAGAAATACCAAGAACCCTCCTTGACGTCACACTTAGCTGCAGTAGCAGTTCCTCCAAGACTTGCGCACTTCTTCATAGTTGCAGAGCTAGTGTGATGTGTGTGTCCAAATGAGGCACTGACCTCTCTTATAAATAGTGGTTTGGGCAACCTATAATTAGGTCTGGGCCGACTTGTCAATCTACCCTCTTAATTTACAATTAACTGTCAAGGCACAATAGGGCCTAATTAAATATAATATAATAATATTATTCAACTCTCTCTTAGGTAGAATATTCTTCGAAGTTACAGTATTTCAACACTCCCCCTTAACGAGAAGGATATTCTACTGACAACATTAATAACAACTGACTAGACTCAATACATCATCAAGACGAGGGGACGTCGCCATCAACATCGGGAACACTGTCGGTCATATCTATAGGTCATCGGAAGTTTTTCTCATCATCAACATCAGTAGAAACTGAACATCATCATCATCTGCAGTACGGAGCTAGAGTAACATCATCATCATCAACAACATGAAAATGGAACATCAACATCAACAACGCGAAGCTGGAATAACATCATCATCAATGACATAAAGCTGAAACAACAACATCAACAACACAAAGCTGGAACATCAACATCTATATGTGGCAGCAGAATGAGGCAGGTGCATCAACAACATCTGTGGTACTCTGACAGACCGTCCTTACTGGACCTTCGAGATCTGCCCAGGAATCATAAGATTCCCTAGCATATATAATCCTAACCGAGCTACCACGTGGTACTTTGACAGACCGTCCTTACCAGACCTTCGGGATCTGCCCAGGAATCATAAGATTCCCTAGGATATAAAATCCTAATTGAGCTACCACTACTGACCACAACTCACATATACATGCACAGGTACTCTGTCAGACTGTCCTTATCAGACCTTCGGGATTTGCCCAGGGATGATTAGTCTCCTAGGATATAAAATCCTAACTGAGCTACCCATTGTTTGCCAGAATACCATAGTATCATCAACATCACTCCCCCTTTCGAGGGAGGTCCTTTCGGACAACACCAAGCTTGTCTCAGAAGTACTCAAACTTCACACGAGACAGAGGCTTAGTCGACACATCTGCAACCTGCTCATCTGGGCCAACTCCCTTCTGTACCAAGTCACGAATGTAGTGGTACCGGATCTCAATGTGCTTTGTCTTATCGTGGAACACTGGGTTCTCTGTCATCTTCATGCAACTCTAGTTAGCACAAAAGATCATAGTAGCATCCATCTCTAGGTCAAATAGACCTGTCAATAACTTCCGAAGCCATATGGCTTCACAACTGGCAGAGCATTCTGCAATGTACTCTGCTTCTGCCGTACTGAGAGCAATACTGGATTGCTTCCTGCTTTGCCATGAAGTCATGGCTAACCCCAAACTGAAACAACATCCTGAAGTGCTTTTCTGTCTGAAGCACTTCCAGCCCAATCTGAATCAATATAGCCATACAGTTTGAAGTCATGATCTCCAGTATAACAAAGACCATAATCCAACGTACCCTTAAGGTATCTCATCACATGCTTTGCAACTACAAGGTGAACACGTCTGGGCTCCACCAGATACTGACTCAAGGTGTTCACAAAAAAGCATATATCTAGCCCGATATTCGTTAGATACATCAACGAACTAATCATCTGTCTGTATAGAGTAACATCAACTATTTCTGACGAAGTATCAACCAATAACTTTAGATTTGTCTCCATAGGAGTGGACATGGCTCTACAATCCATCATGTCGAATCTCTTCAGAATTTCCACAAAATACTTTCCTTGATTAAAGAAAATATCTTCTGGGCTCTGCCATACTTCAAGACCTAAGAAATAGTGCATCGGGCCTAGGTCCTTCATTTCAAATTCAACAACAAGCTTCTTCTTACAATCTGTGATGATCTTTTCTTCACCTGTCAAGAATAAGTCATCCACACATAGCAACAATATAATTGGTCCATCATTCTCAATCTTGAAGTAAAGGTTGGGATCAACTTTACTCTTGGTAAAGCCCAAGCTCATCAGAAAACTATCAACCATACCAAGCTCTTGGAGCTTGCTTCAACTTGCAGACATGATTCTTCCTGTCCTGTACTTCGAAACCAAATTTTCACATCACATTGTACCAGCCTGGTACACTTGCTCAGCTGCAACTCAATCTGCTTAATCATGTGTTGGTTCTGACTGTCTTCACGAACACTAGAACTATTTCTTTGATTACTGAAGCAAGTGTCTCGTCATAGTCTTCCCCCTCTTGCTGGGAGAATCCTCTGGACACAAATCAGGCTTTGTACATCTCTATACTGTTATCTGCAACATGCTTGATCTGTTAGATCAATCTTTGGAAGTCACCACTGACTTCCCTTCTGGTCTCAACGCAAAAGCCATATCCCAGTCCTTCTGACGGGCTTCCTCCTTTGTTACTGAAACAAGGGAATCTTCCCAGGAGATTTCACGTCTCCTAGAAGTCTTTGAAGCTACGATGTCTTCTCAACTCATGGCATCTGTTTGTCAGTCTTGGAAGACGTCTCTTTACTGATCTGATCCTCTTTAAGATCAGGCTCACTTTGAGTCTTGATTTCTTCCCAGTCTACAAAAACTACATAGTCTCTGCAGGATATACTTGGTGTTGAATACCAAGTCTTAATATGAAAAGCTGAGTTAGACTTCAAACGGATTCTGCTTCCTCTCAAGGTGGCTTCATTATCAATTGACCAAGTCTACTGTGAGTTCTATTCTAATGTTTGGTCATCTTTGGAGCCTTCAACTCCTCATGATCTGTCTCCATATGAGATGTTTTGTATCTAGAAAAAGTAGCTTCTTCTTCTTCTTCTTCTTTGGTATATGGATGTATACGGTCATATATACAACTTGGATAGTCTGCTCTATGTCTCATCTAATATATTGCCTCCTGCAATTGTCACTATAGCTCCCTTAGCGTTATCACCCGTGACCTGCCCGGAACAAGAACAAGGGAGAAACAATAGACAAGAATAATACTCTTTATAATAATAATAAAACAATAGCGAGAACAATCGTTGCAGTAACTCCTTTAGAGCTATCACTTGTGACCTACCTGAAACAAGGGTAAAAAGTAAGAAATACAATAATAAGGAATGAGATAAACACTCTTCTAGTGTTGTGATCAATCATTCCTCCATGGTAACCTGGAAACAAAACAAGAAGTTTCTCCTAGAGGAGATGTTAGTTATATCTAGTGAATGATTACAGTAAGCATTTATCTCAATAGTGCTCACATGCTACCAAGTATTCAATAATAAAACTTTTCAAAGATTGCTATCACAACTATAGTGTTTAGCAGTTATCAAACTTGATATGTGTAAATTTGAATCTT
>SNQJ01S0009573.1:39810-68742 GCA_010110895.2 Picea sitchensis | reverse complement strand
ACCAAGTATTCAATAATAAAACTTTTCAAAGATTGCTATCACAACTATAGTGTTTAGCAGTTATCAAACTTGATATGTGTAAATTTGAATCTTATCAATTTAATCAATCAAACTTAGAACCTGGAGTCTTGTCCTCAAGGATGAGTGTTGTTAGAATTAGAGAAGTAATGCAGAACATAAATGTCTTTTTAAATTTTTTAGTTAGAATAACAACTAAGTCTCATCCTCAGAACAGTAAACAAATAAAATACTGCTTAAAAAATCTGAACAGAGAAAAACAACAATTTGATTTGACTTTGTAAACAACCACTCAGATCTAAGCTAGCAGAGTTAGATTTAACTGAGATCCAAAGACAAGATCATAGAAGTAGATCTAGATTAATCAACAAACATATTTTCTGATTTAAACTAAAGAACAGTAAAGATATAGATCAGTATCCAGATCTAATCTACAATGCTGATATAGATCTATACAGATCAATACTCAAACCAATATCCAGATCTGATATAGATCTAAGTAATGAGTAATCTATAACATTTAAACAACTTCAGAATGGTAAACTGAATAGGTCACTTTTAAACAACTTAAGAAACAAAGAACAACAGATCTGAATAATGGTAAACTGAATAGGTCACTTACCTTGTAGTCTTACCTCTGTAGGAGTCCATGCCACACACAAGAGATGTAAAGCCACTTGTAATTATGCTCAGAGAAAGTTCAGGATCATAGATCTTCCATATAGGTTAGATCTCTTTCCAAGAGATGAATTTGATTGATTTAACATTGGGAGTACAAAAAATGTGCTACACTAATCTTGATCATCATTTCTCATGTATGTTTAACTTCTATTTTATAAATAAAGTGGCCTATGGGGGGGAGAAACGTTGTATAGCACATTTGGGGATTGCGATATTTTTGGGCATTAGTGGAAGGTCAAAGGGTTTATAAATGGCTCCAAAAGTTACTGAGATTGCAAATAAATTATTGTGATTTTTTAGGCTTAAAGCACTTAGAAACAACACATAGTAGGGAGATATGACAAAAGGTGGTAAAATCTAGGAGCCCAAGGTCACATGTAGGCTATGTAGGAATTGGGGTTGAGAAAAGGCAGTTTTTTCTTCAAAGAAAAAAGTCTCTAATTTTATTAATACAAACAAATTTACAATAGATGCTAGATGCATTCAAAAATAACTTTCAGCTTTTACATATCTTTTGAAATCACATGCCTCTTCACCCTACTCTGTATACTGTAGTCAAAATTTTACAAAGTTTTCTGTCATCATCTGAAAACGCACTAGAAATAAACACATACTTCCTCACATATTTATCTACCAGCAATTATTTTCAGCCTTATATAAGAAATTGAAAATAAGTAAACAGATTTATATCCACGACTCATGTGCATAATTAGATGTGTTCACTTCCTTCTGTACTGATACCATCTAGGTTCCCCGATCTAGCGCTATTCCAGCTTTAGAAAGTTCATCCGCTATCCTGTTCCTGACCCTGTAGATGTGTGAGAAAGCTGAAAGTAGTGACTGTACATCGTTAAACAGGGGCTATAATATAAACTTTAAAGTTCCTCAAAGTTATTTCCTTGCACATCCATTGAATTACATGAAGCAAGTCACCATAAATTTGGATACAAGAAACTCCTGATTCTTGTGCCAGTTTCAAAACCAGTTTGAGGGCCATCATCTCACAATAATTATTTGTTTCCTAACCAATTCCAGCTTTGGATTTGATGCTATGGTTTTGACATAAGTACAATATTCCTCCTGCTCCACCCCTAAGAGGGGTTCCCTGAGAGGCACCATCAAAGTATGCCCATGGAAGTTCTTATTTATTATCTCTTCTGAGTAACAATGTGTTGATTGTTTCTCCTAAGATTGAGGGTATATGCATTTAGGATGTTTACAGCCCGGACAACACATTTAATGGTAGTATCTCTTTTCCTTCAAACAGTTTCAGATTTCTAGCCTGCCAAACTCCCCATGCAATGATTAAGGGAAGAGCTCTGATCTTTTTTGTATCCTTGTTGGCACACCATAACCTAAAGGGTTCTTCAATATCATCACCTAACCGATACATTATGATACCCTATCTTACTTTCCACTTCCATCCATACTTCCTTTGTAAAAGGGCAAGTCATAATCATATGTGCATTTGTTTCTTTTGCTTTTTGACATAATCTGCACCAACCAACCAGGTCTAACAAATGTTCTTTTTTGTAGTATGTACCAGCGGGTGCCCTATTGTTTAAGGTCATCCACATAAAATTTTGGATTTGGTTGGACTTTTTAATTTCCATAAAATTTTCCACCACCACACATGCTGTTTCTCTCTTCCCTTCTCAACAAGTGTTTTATATCCTAATTTTGATACATAATCCCCTAATGGGTTTAAGGTCCATACCAACTGATCATCCTCCTCTCTAATTCCGACAATGCTAGCTTTTAAATAACTTGTGTATCTCTGCCATTGAACAACATACTCCTTCCTAGTTCCTAAACCTCTCCAGGTCAGCCACTCCTGGGTCCAAGGGTTAGTTCTGTGCTAGTTTACAATCTCTAGATTCCTCTACCTCTTAACTCTAAGATCAATTCTGGGGATAATCTATGTCTTCCTTTGCTGCCCACCCATGGATCAAGCGCAATTTGAACTCCGTCTCCTTTTCGAACTTGCCATATCAACCAGTTCCCCACCAAGTGGAAAGCAGAGTTAACCACTTTCCACATTATTGAAACATTTTGAACTCGCTTTACAGGGTTGATCCATTCTTTCACTGTGTCTGGGGCAATGTATTTGGCTTTAATTATCTGAACCCATAGTCGAGTTCCTTGAATTAATCTCCACACATTTTTTGCTGCAAGTGCTTTTGAGAAGAGGAATGGGTTCCTTAAGCACCATCCTCCATTTGGTTTTGGAAGGGCTAGTTTCTTCCATGAAGCCAGAGAAAACCCTCTTTTCTCATTATCTTCATACAATATGAATCTATAGCATAGCTTTCTAATGACTTCCAAAACTCCTTTTGAGATCCATGCCATTGACATCCATAATACAGGGATTGCTTCCAGTATAGCTTTGACCAGCAATAGGTGTCCTCCTCGAGAGACCCCCCTATTACACCATATGTTTATCTTCTTTTCTACTTTAGCTGTTAACCATTGCCAATCTCTTTTTTTATACATGTTTGGCTTCAAGTGGAAACCCAAGTACTTCAGTACCATGTCAAGGTCTATTGATTTGAAGGGAAATATTTGTGAAAAGTAGTTCATTTTTTGCTCAGGTATACCCCACAATGATAGAGTTGATTTTTCAAAATATATTTTCATTCCTGTAGCTTTACAGAAAAGATCCATAATGTCTTTAAACTTCTCAGATCCCTCACAGAATATAAATATGTCATCAACAAATAGTAAATGTGTGATATTATAGGATTGTCCAATTATAAGTTATAACCCCTTTAAACTACCATTATTTGAAGCCTCCTTTATCAACCTGCTCAATCCTTCAGCAATTAAAAGGAAAAGGAGAGGGGATAAGGGTATCCTTGTCTTAGGCCTCGTCATGGCTTGAAGAAGGGAGAAGTTGCCCAATTTATCATAACAACAAAGGATGTAGATGTAATGCAATTCATTACCCATATTACAAATTGACGACTAAAACCAAGATGAATAAGAATAATTCTAAGATATAGCAAACTTACCCTGCCATATGCTTTGGAGAGGTCCACTTTGACCACCATCGATTTTTGGCTCCTGACTTTGATTGAGTGGAGTCCTTCCTGAGCAATCCCACTAGCCTCATGTATTTGTCTTCCTTCTAACAAGACACTTTTTAGTCTTCTTGCTATTACCTTGGGGATGATTTTGTAAATACAGTTGCATAAAGAAATTGGTATGAATTTGTCAAAAGAAGATGGACTATCATCCTTTGGAATCAACACAAGAAAAGTTGCGTTGAATTCTCCAAGCATCTTGAAGAAATTTGAGGTTCCTAAGGCTGGATAGGGTTACAACAATAGCATCTGACTTTACTCAAGTCCCTTCCAGACCTTCCTTTCTTCTTGCTCTTTGCAGTAAGAGCAACATTCTCATCAACTCCATCTGTCTTCTGTTCACTACTTTGAGATCTTTCCCGGATCTCCTCTTGAGTCATCGCACAGTCTGCTCTAATTTGGTAGATGCTCACGTCCCACCACACACTTCACGAAGACATCCCATTCTTTGGTGAAGCCATTTAAGGCTATCCTCACCAACTCAGAATCTGTAATGACCTCTCCAACATCAACCAACTCATCTTTTACTTGAGCCACCTGGGTAACATAAGAAGAGACACTCTCCTCCTTACCCATCTCGGTATCATGCAGCTTAGCTTTCAAGGCCATATTCCGGTTCTTGTTCTTCGCCTCAAACAAGTTCTTAAGTGCATCCCACATCTCCTTGGCAGTCTTTTTCTCAGCCAAGTGTGGGATAAGGTGATCCTTCACCCCATCCAGAATAATCCTCTGAGCCTTGGCTTCCTTGACCTCATGCAAGTCCAAAGCAACAAGATCTGCTGCAGGAGCTGCCACAACAGAGTTGACATAGTTATAAATTTTGTTCTCCTTGAGAACTGCTGACAATCGGACCTTCCACTGCAAATAGTTGGAAATGCCATCCAATTGATCCTCATATCTAATGCTTGCAGCCATATTCCCTGTCACAACTCAAGGAAAGCAATCACACCCTTTTGCCTAAACTAAAAATCACACTGCCCACTGTCACTCAGAGACAAAGCTTTGATACCATGTAGATTTTTAATAACAAAATTCAATAAATTGAAACTTTTGTCAAACACTTAGCAACCTAGAGATAACTGTCTTGCATGAACTTCATAAATGCCTCAAACCCACATTCAGAAATTACTATAAGCAAAAATACACATTGCTAAACAAATATGCAGTGGAAATAAACACAGTGGACAACAACCCATAAAAATCAGAAATTTAGGCAAATGCCAGGGAAAACCCCAATGTGGGGAAACCCAACGAGAGAGAGAGATATATATTATTCAGCTTCAGGAAAGTACAGTACAGCAGCAAAATCACATTTCCAGCCAAGAGAAATCACTTACAGCACCCAAACAGTCCCTCCAAAATCTGCCTCGTTTTCCATGCCAAGTCCATACTGCTGTACGACCCTCCCAGAAATGGCAGCTCCTCGAAAACAGAGCCAACAGTCTGCTGTACGGACTGTTCTGTACGTCCCAGCAGCACAAAACAGCCTCAAAATCGATGCCAAGCCCTGCCTCAAAATCCTTGCCCTTTCCTCTTGCTGTACTGACTGTAAGGATCCGTACAGTACGTCCTCCAACAGCAGAAAAATAACTCAGCCACAAAACATAAAATCTTTCCTTGGGATTTGTGCCCTAGCTCCCTTGGAAAACGTGCCCTCTTTGCTGCTCACTTTCCTCTCTCAAGCTTACTTAGAAAATATCTCTTGCTCCTTCTCTCAATGTGTCTTGCACACTACCCAATGCATTCTTTTATAAAAATGAAAATGACATTTTCCCTCCAAAGTGTCTTTTCACTTTCCCCAACCCTAAATCCAAAGGCCAAGATTAGATCTTGCCTTTTTCAAGATCAAGGGTCACGATCCATTCCCTCCAAAATGAATTACTTGTGATTTCACTTTATTACATAAGTGCTTTATGAAATAAAGTCACTTTAAAATTAGAACGTACACTTTATTAAAAAGTCACTTTAATAAAAGAACCACTTAAAACAACTTTATAAAAACCCGTTACAAAGTTAAGTGCCTGGTGGTGTAAACATAAGGTAACATCCACATACAAGACAAAACATGTGGAGTACCTCCCGAGCTAAAAAGCTACCAAAAGTTAGATTGTGACTCGGCCAAGTTAGGTCAAGTTGGGCTTGTTTTCTGATCAAGCAGAGTCTTAATCAGCTGAATCCGAGTTAAAGAATATATTTTGAATTTTATTGATTTAACATTAGCACAAAAACTGTGCTACACCAATCTTCCTCATCACCTCTAATGTATGTTAACTCATATTTTGGAAATAATGTGCCTATGGGGGGACGAAACCTTGTATAGGACGTTTGGGGATTGTGATAGTTTTTGGGCATTAGTGGAATGTCAAAAGGTTTATAAATGGCTCAAAATATTACCAAGATTGGAAGGAAAATATTGTGATTTTTTAGGCTTAAAGCTCTTAGAAACAACACATAATAGGGAAATACGACAAAAGGTGCTAAAATCTAGGAGCCCAAGGTCACATGTAGGCTATGTATGAATTGGGGTTGAGAAAAGGCAGATTTAAATAAACATTTCACTAGATTTAAATCAAACTGAACATTTGTAGTATGTACATTTATTTGTTTTCTCAAAGAACATTGGAAAGCAATGATGTGACTTTGAAGCACTTTAATCTTTGCCAATGCAGATACCACTTGTTGTGCCATAAGCTCTTTTGGTAATTCCTTGGATTGAACACAACAATAGAACAAATCTGTTTATGTGACAAGGAAGCATAGAAATTGGACCTTGCAACTCTTTTGTAAGGGTTGGTAGTCCTCCATAGGGTGTACACTTTGCTATAGATTCCTTTCTGTTAGAATTAGGGAAGTAAAGTAGAAAATTACAGTCTTTTAAAATTCTGTTAGATAGAACAACTGAATCAAATCTTAGAACCGTAAAACAATACAGTACTGATTCCTGAATTGCTGAACTTAGGAGAAATCAAATCAGAGAAAGAACAACCATTAGATTTGGATTTTAAACAATTTCTGAGTGTACACAACACTCAGATCTGAACTGACAGTAACTAGATTCAACCTAAATCTATTTCTTAGTAAGTAAGAACATATGATTAGATCTAGACTAGTCAAAACAAAAATTAGATCTGATGTAAACCCAAGCTGAAGAACAGATCTAATCTGATATAGATCTAGACTAAAAAACAGATCTAATCAATAGATCTGATATGGATCTAAACAAAAGAACAGATCTAATTAATAGATCTGATAAAGATCTAAACTAAGACACAGATCTAAACTTCAGAAATAAAGAACATGCAGATCTAAACAATGATAATCTTTAGAATTAAAGAACAACATACAGATCTAAGCAGATGGATCTGAACAAGTAACTTACCTTGAAGTCTTACCTCTGATCACTGAAGGAGTTCATGCCACACATAAGAGATGAAGAGCCACTGAATATATGCTCAGAAAAAGTCCAAGATCATGGATCTACCTCAAGGGTTAGATCTCTTGCCAAGAGAATTATAGGACTGTTTAAAACCACCACCAGAACTTCACACTGAAAACTCCCCACAAACCCTCATGCATAAGAAGAGCAACCAGGAGAAGGGACGGCTGCCTCAAGGATAGCCTAGCCACTTTACCAAGAGTGCAACGGCCTTCATAAGAAGCTCAGAAAGGGGACGACCACCTGTTGAAGAGGGTTTGCTGTCTAGAGAAGAATGACTGGCTGGTAGTATTCACAGAGGGCAGCAACACAAGTGTGCTCAACAGTGGAAGGCACTTACCCCACTCACATAACAGAAAAAACCAATCAGCAAGAGACTGGAACAAGACTGCCACAAAGGGGAGGGAGCCGCTGACTAATGCATGGAGGCCGAACTGTTTGAGGAGGCCAAACTGTTGAGGGAGGGCTGAACTGTTGCAAAGGAGGCCGCAGTCTTACTAGAGAACAATCCGCCACACATAGGAGAAGAGGAAAATATGAGAGTGTGAGAATGAAGGGGGAGGGGTTCTAATTTATACTTTTGGGTGAGGGTTGGATAAAAGAAATAATGATATTTAATTATATTTATAGCATGGATAAAAGAAATATTTATATTTGATTAATATAAATATTAATTAAATATATTTTACAATTTAATTTATTTTTTGTATTAAACCCAAAAATACAAAACATAACCCTCAAACAAACTCAAGCGCAAAAATCAAGGTGAAGGGTTTAGGAGAGGTTTACACATGTCCATATAATTCTCAAAGTGACCTTTTAAACTTTATCATCACTGCATATGGGATACATCCCTCATGTGGTCATGCCTGCCTTCAAGGAGGGTCATAGACCAACAACTACCTAATCAAGGACCAGGTTGCCTCGGAACATTTCTGGGGTTTTATCCACCAAGGTACAAGACCAAGGATCAACCCATGCCCCAGACATGGGTACCCTGGAACATGTCCAGGGGCCCTAGACATATCTAGGGACTTTAACTGCTTGGTCAGTTAAGAACCCTAGTCATATATTTGGGGCCCTCTCAAGGGTCTTTCTTGCTTGGTCCCAAACCAAGAATTGATTATCCTTGGGTGCCTTCAAGGGTCTTTTGCCATGGCTCGATTCGTTTGGTTCCAGGACCAAATCCCAGGGGAACCTTTGAGACCCCTAGATCTCTCAACAGGGTCTTTGCCATCCTCTTGGAGAATGGCTCTGCAGTGCTTAAATTCAACACTCCTCTGACAAGAGACATTCTCGACTACACCAAGAAAGCTGTCTGAGAAGTGCCTAGAAGCACAATGAGGGGACAGTGGCTTAGTGTGAAAATGTGTCGGGTTGCGAATCTTGAGAGCGTTCTTATACTGTGTCAGGACATAGTAATATCATCTCAATGTGTTTCAACTTCATTGGCTCTTGGGTTCTCAGATAACTTTATACAACTTTGATTGTCCACGGTGAATGACTGTGGAGTTTCAAGCTTCTGGCCGAACAAGTCGAGAAGTAGCTTCCTAAGCCACCTTTATATACGTTGCTAGCGGCACTTGCAACAATGTATACACTTCTCTGATTACTTTGGGCTATGGGCCACATTCCTGGACTAGAAGTATTGTTGAACTAATGGCAAAATAATGGCCAGGAAGTGCTCTTAGTCCTTTGCCCATCAATCTGAATCACATGAAATCAAGACTACACCTCCGGTGGAATCTGAAATAAGCTATAGTTCCCAGAATATATCTCAGAGATATGCTTTTCAACAATCATATGTATATGCTTTGGTTCCTAGCAGTTGAAGCATTTACAGCATAACAAATATGCGGTCGTATGTCTGAGATACATCAAAGACAATGATGATACGCCAATACTAGGGTGGGTCATACTGGATTTGAACCTGTAACTCGATCTTGTAGTTTCTTTAGGTTAGAGATCATTGGAGTAGTCATTTGTGGTCCATCGCTTAAATCATAGCCGGAGCTGTCAGTACATGTATTTACTCAGGTGAGAAAGATCTCACTGGTCTGCAGGACAACAAACTAAGAAATAATGCAGGCCTCCAGTCATACTTTTATCATGTATCACGAAACCTTGAGGGCTACTCGTGTATACTTCTTGTTCAACTTCATTGTTAAGAAAAACAGTCTTAACGTCAATTTGGTGAAGTTTCCAATACGCTAGCAGAGAGATAATAATTCTGATTGAAGTATACTTGGCAAATGGAGCAAAAATCTAAATTAAGTAGTCAATTCCTTCTTTTGAGAGAAACCATAATATGAATCTAGCCTTGTATTTCTCATCTTGCCATCTATCTTTGCATACTTTATCTTATAAATCCATTTTTGAAGTTACTACTGATTTGACATGAGGTCTAGGGACTCTGGTCCATACATCATTCTTTAGAATAGAATCATATTCTTCATTCTTAGCATCTTTCCACACTTGATGTTTGGAGCTTCTAGGATGTGGAAGGTTAAGATCAATCCACAGTGTTTAAAATTAGCTTCAGGCAGAATCCTTATCTGGTTCTTGCTTTCTCTGAGGATATGTAAATTTGAATGCTTTGCTTCTTTCAATGTTGACACCCAGTTGGTTTCCTTTAATGGGAGGTATCCCGTTATTTGGAAACTCAATAGGCCTCCTTGAGGGATCCTTGGAAGTTCGGTTTCCCCTTTCTGTCTAGAGGAGAATTTGGAGAATTAAATTGGTGGAGCCTCTGCTCCTCATCACATGGAGTTCGGCAACGTTTCTTCATGAAAAAGTCACGTCTCTGCTTACATCGATGAACTTTTGACTTTGGGACTCTCCGTAAGCCTTTGAGGTTTCATCGTATCCCACAAAAGTTCCTTTCTTGCTGGAGACTCTGGCCAATCCCTCTCTTTGGAATGTGAATATAATTTGGGCCTTAAAGATTCTCAAGTGATCTTGAGAGGGCTTAATTACACGGTGAGAAACTTCTTGAGGAGTTTTACGTAAAGGCTTTAATGTGTGGACATCTATTCGGGCTTAGGCTAGGTACTGGCGACCTCGACCCAAAGAAAGAGATAAAGGTAAGTTTGGTCATACATCATGGCTCATTCACGGATAGTTCTATTCTTTCTTTCAACAACCCATTCTGTTGAGGGGTTGTGCGACATAGTTAGCTCCTCTTAATTCCCGGAAGCAGATAGAGTTCATCATTATTTGAAGGAGTCGTTCTTTACCATTATCTGCATCACGAAAACTTCGGATGTGTTTTCTGTTTGATTTTCAACAGATTTTTGAAGTCTTGAAATCAGCTAAAAGATTCATATTTGTTTTTAAGAAATAAATCCAAGTTTCGAGAACAATCATCAATAAAATAGTATAGTAAATACAACCATTCATAGGCAGGGTGTAGTCATGGGCCTACAAAGATCATAATGAATTAGATCTAAAATTCCATTTGATTTTCTATTATTGAGAGGATAGGGTTTTTTTTGTATTCTTACCAAGTGCACAACCTCCACAAACACTATCATGCTCAGCGAGAAAATATTGGCATACTTGTTACCATCTTTTGTAAACTTGGGAGTGCGTTGTAGTTAAGATGTCCAAATCTCCTATGCTTGGCTTCGAGGATTCTGAGTCTCGTGAACAGAGCTTGAACAACGACTTGAAATTTTATAGAATCCCACTCTCACGAGTTCAATAGTTAGAGCAATGTTTACATATCTTCATTTGAGGACCACAGAGGGCCTTCCCTTTGGAGAAAACCACTGAGTAACCTTTACTTTCTAAAACTAGAATATAAGGTCGTTTTCTTTAGACTAGGAATATAAAGAATTTCATCAATGTGAAAAATATTACCTGAGTTAAATGTCGGGAAGAGGTAGATCCAAAACCTTTTATGTCATGGGTGCCATCATCACCTAGTTCTACCTTTGCCTTGAATTTCTTGTCTTGATGGTTTGCAAGGTTTTGTTTGGAAACTGTCATGTGTTTGGAAGCATGGTGTCTATTAACCAAATCTCGACTTGGTAATGGTGTGGGAAAGAATAGATAATATTCCTTTGTTGTTCTTACTCTTTGGTGCGTGACCACAGTTTTGTCTCTTTGAGGCTCCTCTTGAGTTTAGCCTCTTCAGTGGCAAATGAGGCTTGGAATCTTCCTCTTCTCTTCTGCTGAGAGGGAGGATTCCAATCTCTAACATTAGAGTTAAAACATTTAACTTTAGATAAATGAGGATTGAGAATGAGATAGCTTACCTCTCGAGGTTTCTTACCTTTTCCTTTTGACTTGGGGAACTTCTTCCATTTCTTAAGTTTTTTATTTGAAAGGGAATGACCTCTTAGAAGTGAAGACTCATTTTTGCTACGCTTTAGTCTTCCTTCTTCTTCTAAGCGATCATGCCATAATCTCCTACATCAAAGTTAAGTTGGACTTCTCTTCCATTTATAGATGCAGAAAAACTCCCCATGACTCAGGGAAGTCCGTAAAGCAGGTGTGCACAGGGTCATCATCATCTGGAACTCCTATTGCAATGAGTGATCTTTAGTTTGAACAATTTGAGAAGAAGGTAATGGCTGAATCATCTTCCCATTCTCAAAATTATGAATTTGGTTTTCTTCAATATTCTTTTTAAGGTTGGTGCCTTCTTTTCATAGGGTTTGCCAAAGCATCAAAACATTCTTTAGCAGTCCTTAGGTGACAAATGATTGGCATCATGTTGTCCCTAACAGAATAAAAAATGATTATCTTAACCTTGGCTTGTTTCTTCCTATAAGCTACCCTGGATGTGTTTGAAGTGAGTTCTTCAATAACCCTAGTAATCGACTCTTCTAGTTCATTCTCTTCAAGAATGTTTACTATCTGATTTCAAACTGTTAGAGTTGGAGGCCCCTAAATTCATCTTCAACTTTCGATATGAGAGCCATGTTGAGATACGAATTAGTTTTAGATCTTTGATCTGCCATAACCTAACAAAGTGTGGATAAATGGAAATAAGTTTACTTATATCATGAGCTCTTTTCACCTATTTCGATACCACAGGTGAGATCTGAATTAGTTTAGATGCTGCTGATCTCTGCAAAACAACCCTAACAAAGTGGATCTGTGCAGGCTCAAGTTTATATCCTTGAGCTCTTTTCACACCCTAAGCTCTGATACCCTGTTAGAATTAGGGAAGTAAAGTAGAAAATGAAATGTTATTGAACACCTTTATCTCAATTCTATTGTACAATGTTTTTTTGTTTGTTTGAGCCACACTAACCCTTAACACTTTCCAACTCGAAAAAGCATGAACTCAAACTTGAATCAACTTGACGAGATTTCATCGTCTCATTGCAGATAGAGTTTGCATATGATGCCTCTCTTCCAATGCCACCATCCTCATGTTGTCCTATGGGCATTGACCTTTCTCTTTCCATGTACACATTCCATTGCTAAAGGTGCCCCTCAATGTTGTTAGAATGAAATTTTAGATAAGAATGTTAATTAAATCAGTGGTTTTTTGTCACATCCACAGTTTCTTTGGGCAGGAACCCAATTGGAATGGAACCCATGCAGACTCAAGGTGCCTTGTTGGACCTGTAGTTAAATGCCCCCCAAATAATATTTGATATGCAAAATATCATATGCCATCTGATATAAACAATAACGTAAGTGGAAAATAAACTGACCATTCACTCTAATGTCTGCATTTCGATACCGAAAACTGTTTGTTGTCATTCTTAAATCATATTGAGAATTAGTTGTACACACTTTTTTGAATATAGTTGTTAGCTTTCCATGGATATGAAGTGGATGTATCATACATCATTGGCTTTCACTGCAAATGCTTATTTTGATAGAAAAAATACTTTGGTTAAACGTTCTTGTTGTACATGCCACTCTATAATTTGATATCCCATTCCTATAACTTATGAACTATGATATGGAGGGTGACCTTTGTATTGGATTTTTAACTCAAGTGTTTGTTTTTTACCTTTAGGTTAACCTAGAGTAAGGTTTGGATTGTTTTCCATGTAATGTTTTCATATTCATTAGACGAATGTGAATATGTAAACTTTGAGCTGAAAGAATTTTAATGACTAGTATATGCCACTTTGCACCATCAATCTATCTTTTGAAAGTGTTCTGGCTGGTTCATAGAGTTTCCTATTCTATTTTGTTTATATGCAGAGAAACTTGAAGGAAATGATTGCATCGGGAATATCAGCCAAGCAAGAAAAAGAAGGTAGACTTGAACACATAAAAAAAGAAGTGACTAAAATGGTCCAAATGCAAGTGTCTTCCTTGCAAGCTCAGGTATGTAACTGATGTCTCAACTTTTCTTGTATAAGATAAGATAAGATAAGTTAATTTTGTTAATGTCCAAGGAATGACCACAAAAGTAGGTCAATGGGACTGAAGATAGAATGTGTTTTCACTATGGATAACATATAATTTTCTAAAATTCTGAGATTATAATTAAATGTGATATTTTCTGATGGCTTTCCACTTGAATGGCTTGGATTGCAAAAGCTACTGGGTGTTTGAATTTGCATTGCATAAATGGATACAGGACCAATTATCAGAGTGCTTGATTATGAAGGTTGGCCTGTCTTATGTTTTATTAGGAAAGCAGGCAAGAAGGTTCTTTGGATGATTTACAAGCAGTGTCAACCTCTGTAGAAAAAGGAAAATTGAACGGATGCTACAAGTGGGATTATGCAACCGAAGACCGACTTTGTGATCTCTATGATCAGTATGTTGAGGTGTGCCATTTTTATTCCTACCATATTTATGCATGTTAACTTAGTTACTAATTTGAAAATTAATTTTATGGCCCTTGTCATCATTTTCCAATATTATTTTCATTGGCTGATTTTGTTGTTATTTTTATGTTTACTCTATTGTGTGACAGGGAATGGATGAACACAAAGGCCCACAAATCAAGAAACTGTACATAGAGGTCTCTTTTTTGGCCTCTTCTGTTTTTGAATTTTGTGAACTTTGTTTGCGTGAAGTCCAAGGATTTTGCAATGGATGCTTTATAGGTTTTGGTAGTGATTAAGACATGGAAAGATTAATTTTTGTCTTCACAATTATGATTTATTTACATCGATTGCTATTAAAACCTTATTCAATCATTTCAGTGGTGCATGGTTATCTATAGAGGCTTGCATAATCTATAATTGTTTCTTTCACTTCTGTTTAAAAGGTCAGTAATCCCAAAGTATGACATTGCACGATGAATTTGATTTTATGGCTTATAATTATTAGACCACTACAATGGTCCAAAATTACGACAATAATGGGCCATATGGTCATAAGAAAAGGCACTTGCTAATTTAATTAGACATACATGTTTGAAAAAGTAATTATTTTTACATTGAATAGATGAATAATGAATTGATACAATGGATTGGGTTGAGTAGACATTGAATTCATGCAGTTCGGTGAAATGTTGTGACCGTAGGTCTTCAATGGGGAAGTTGGTACTAGATGTATGTTGAAATAATGATAATCTTTAATTCTGGTCATATATGGCCAAGCACCCTCATTACTTGTATCACTTGACTATGGCTTAAGAGCCGACCTAGTCGACATTATTTTATATTACTTTAGGTGACCAAGGTTGGTGTAAGCATTTATGTGGGCCCATAACCACTCTATGGAGGGAGATTGGAATAAACAATGCCTGTTTATTACTAAGATTGATAGAGTACTTGTGCAATTGTATATTAGAATACACGATAATGATTGAACGATGTGAATTGATTAAGAATGATAATTACAACGAGCATCTTGACGGTGTATAATTATACATTGGCTGGTCACGAGGTGAAGAGGTGTGTGGCCTTTGACCTTTCATTACCTAATTATTATTATTATTACTACTACATTGCCACCCTCTTAAGTCCTCAAAGCATAGTAAATAAGATTTTCTCTCACCGAGCATGCTTTCTTGGTGGCATCATTTTTATTTGGTTGTGGAAGTTTGACTTGGTTCCCGATTTGAGTGATGGCGAGGTTCCTTTGTAGTGTGTGCATCATATTCTTAAGTCTTTTGGCCTAGTTATTTAATGTGAAACCTTGATACTCCTTGGTAACATACTTTCCTTGCTTTCGCAGTTATATGTTCATTTGTGTTTCTTTCCTCTTTTTTATTAGTTGTTAATCATTTTTCTTGTAATGGAAACTTTCAACCCAATATAATTTATAATGTTGTCTTTGCTAGTTAAACTCCATGAATTGTTCTTCAAGGTTGGTGTTATAAGTGCCCAATTCCATCAATCATTCAACACCTAGCACCAGATACATCTCATAGAGCGGTAGAACGTAGAATCCTGTTTATTGTTCCAATTCTTTATGACATCTTACTCTCTTGACCTTTTATCCATCAATGGTTGTAAGTGTGAAATACTTGGTGCGGTACACAAATAGGCTTAGTTGCTTAGTGTTATATTTTCATTAACTTTACAGAGCAATAGGATTACCAGTGTATTTAGATCTTCTTTAGCATTTAACAATCATATATCATATACTGAAGAAATAAGAGCAACATAAACATGCACAAGAAGACACAAAGAGTTATCCTGGGAAAACCCCAATCCTGGGGAAAAACCTAGCCAACCTTTCTTAGATAGATTTCATCAATAATATAATCCAACCATGAACCATCTCTCGAGCAAATTGATAAAGAAGAAACCCTAGCACAAACTAGTATACCAGACAACTGCAACAGTAGCACCATACAGAGTAGAGCACCTCTTCCTAGGGAGAGCACACAAGACAAATCACCACCAAGAATAACCAAGAACCCAGATGCTACAATAGCTGCATCCTCCTTGCCTCAGATCTGCGCATTCTTCCTTGTGTAGCTGCAACTGCGAGTGAGAGTGTCCAAATGAGCAAGGTGTCACTATACTTATACTGGTCTGTCAATGTACTGGGGCCAACTTCTCATCTAGAATACTGGGGCCGAGTTTTCATCTGGAATAAATCATTTTTCACTTTCTTAATTCATGTGGGCCGACTTCTTATCTGGAGGCTTCTATTTTCACTTTATTCTTTTCTTGTGGGCCGATTTCTTTTCCAAGGTGTTCTTCTTTCATTCAATGGTCTTCCTTTGATTTCTGGAATCTTCTTCTCTTCTAAGAAAGGTTGTCTAGGAGGAAAATACCTCCTGCAGCTACCAAACATCAACACTTAGTAATGTCGATGTCTATATAGTTATGAGTATTGTTGGAATCTACAAGTATCGTTTCATTTATGTCTTTATGAGTCCTTTGAGATTTAGGCTCTTATGTTGTAATTTCCCTGTTAAGGTTGTATGTGGAACTGTAGGTTTTCATTCCTCTTTTCTTCGATCCTAGGTGTTGTCAGCCTTCCTTAGCTGAGGTGAAATATATTTATGTAGGTTGTTCTTGTATTTGTTCTTTTTGACTAATCATTTTTTTGGGCTCTTTTTCTTCATTCCTATTTTGTGGTGTGCATGAGATTGATGCTAATGACACTTTTGGTGGTGTTTCGTCATTGTCGCATTTTTAATTGTATTTTATAGTGATTTCATTTTTTGGGTTCAAGATTTCTACTTTCCTTTGATCCACTATTTTGAAGTAGTGTAATGACATGTCTTCACATATATGCCTTTGGAATCCAATTATCACCACATTTGTGATAATTATTTTCCTTCCTTTTGTTACTTTTCAAGTGGTGATATTTAGTATTGTTGTAACTCATTGTCTTCTTTGGAGGTTCAAAAGTTACGTCTTATTGACCAATGAACTTCCCTTTGATCATCTTTGCCAAACTTCTAACTTCAACCAAATGCTTAGGTCTTGTTAGCCTTAGCTCATTGCAGATAATGGTAGATTTTAACCCTGAAATATACAATTTCAACAATTGATCATGTGTAAGCTCATGAAATCTAATCACTAGGACTTTCCATTCATGGGTATATTAGTTAGCTGTCCTTTTTTGGCATGAATGGGCGAACCTACTAAAATTGTCGTCTTCTTCATCTTCATGAAATCTCTTAAGAAGACTTTTTGTGAACATTTGTTAGTTAACTGAGAAACCTTTTGTTTTCTTTGACCACAATATGAACCAATCATAAACATAAAGGATATGGATGCCGTCGATATCTTTTGTAATTCGTTAGTAGGTGAGTTCATAGCAAAAATCCCCTCGATTTTATTAACCCACTTGATAGTCTTTCAATTGTCTTGTCCATCATATTTAGAGCTCTCAATTTTGATTTAATTTAGATAACCCGTGTTATCTTGATATCTCTAGTCGCTTGTGTTTGACAAGTTTGGGCTTGGTGGTAGCCTTAGATGGATTAAGGGTTGTACTGATAAAGCATCTACCCTTTTAGTTAGTTGGTCAATCCTTTCTCTATTATCATTAATTATCCTTGATACTTTGTCTTCGTAGTTGTTTCTCATTCTTATTAGGGCTTGCCATTGTTTTTCAGAATGTTCTATTAGCTTGTCAATTCTACCTGCATTTCCTAATAATTTGTCGATTTTTTTCCATAATTCTTTTTTCCCTTTTTAACATTATTGAGATGATGTCTTACATTGTTTAGTTCATCTTTGCAACGATTCACATCTAGTTGTAACTCATCATTCTTTATTGTTCCAATTCTTGTATTTTAACCACAACTTTATGACATCTTCTTACTCTCTTGACCTTTAATCCATCAACAATTGTAACTGTGAAGTACTTGGTGGGATATACAAATAGGCTTAGTTGCTTAGCAAAGTTGATGTCTATACAATTATGAGTACTGCCGAAATCTACAAGTATCGTTTCATTTATATCTTTAACGAGTCCTTTGAGATTTAGGGTCTTAGGTTGCAATTTCCTTGTTAAGGTTGTAGGTGGAACTGTAGGTTTTCTTTCCTCTTTTCTTCGATCCTAGGTCTTGTCACCCTTCCTTAGATGAGGTGGAATATATTTTTGTAGTTTGTTCTTGTATTTGCCCTTTTTGAGTAATCATTTCTATTTGGGACTCTTTTTCTTCATTCCTATTTTTTGGTATGCATGAGATTGATGCTAATGACACTTTTGGTGGTGCTTCGTCATTGTCGCATTTTGAATTGTATCTTATAGTGATTTCATTTTTTGGGTTCGAGATTTCTACTCTCCTTTGATCCACTATTTTAAAGTAGTGTAATGACAGGTCTTCACATATATGACTTTGGAATCCAATTCTCACCACATTTGCGATAATTATTTTCTTTCTTTTTGTCAATTTTCAAGTGGTGATATTTAGTATTGTTGTAACTCATTGTCTTCTTTGGAGTTTCAAAAGTTGCCTCTTGTTGACCAATGAACTTCCTTTTGATCATCTTTGCCGGACTTCTAATTTCAACTAAATTCTTAGTTCTTGATAGCCTTAGCTCATTGCAGGTAATGGCTTTTAACCCTGAAATATACAATTTCAAGAGTTGATCGTATGTAAGAAAATGAAATTTAATCGCCAGGTCTTCCCATTCATGGGTATATTAGTTAGCTGTCCTTGTTTGGCATAAATGGATGAACTAGTAAAATTGTTGTCTTCTTCATCTTCATGGAATCTCTTAAAATGACCTTCTGTGAACATTTGTTAGTTAATTGAGAAACCACTTGTTCTCTTTGACCACCATATGAACCAATTGTAATCATCACTTTCTAGGGATAAGGATGCCGTTGATACCTTTTGTAATTCGTTAGTAGGTGAGTTCATAGCAAAAATCCCTTCAATTTTACTAACCCGCTTGATAGCCTTTCTATTCTCTTGTTCATCATATTTAGGTCTCTCAATTTTGATTTAATTTAGATACCCTGTGTTATCTTCATATCTCTAGTCGCTTGTGTTTAATGAGTTTGGGTTTGGTGGAAGCCTTAGATGGATTAAGGGCTGACTCTTCCTATTCAATGCTGTTTTAGGGCTGTTTTAGGTCTGAAACTGGGATTTGCATCACTTTTTTAGGACATCAACAAATTTCCAGGCCTTTTTCACCAGCTTCCTCCTCCTTTTGTAGCTTTTTGGTCTTTTCAGCGGAATTTAGGAGATTCATTGCAGATTTGCCGCTTTTTTAGGGAAGCTCTCTCGTCTTTGCTCCCATTTTCAGCCCAAATTCTTTATTTTTCAGCATAGGGCAAGTCTGAAATTAGGGGTTTTCAGCCCTGTTTTCGGACAACAACAATTTTTAAGTTTTTTTTTAACTCTCTTCACCACCAACGCCCTCTTCTTTTGGTGATTTTTTGGGTTTTCCATCTAATTTGAGGGACTTTTTGCAGATTGCTGCTCTTCTAAGGTAACACACCCCATCTTCTCTCTGTTTCAGCCAAAAGTCTGTTTTTTTGGAATAACCCAGCTATTATGTGGTTTTCTCCTATTTTTTAGGATTTTTTTGAAGACATTTTCTGGTGGTATTTTCATTGTAAACTTGAAAGTTAAAATTTTTTCTTTAGGGCCTCTAGGGGGGTCCACTTCTCATATTTCATTCAAAGGATTGCTTGGTAGCAGAATTTTTTGTGTTATACAATTGACCCGAGAGACTATTGAATAGTGGCATTTTCCCTAAGTGCCGTGGAACTAGGTTTTTTGGATTGTCTTTATTGTAGGGTTTCAATCCCTCTGTTTGGTCCTTTAACCGGGCTCTCTTGAAGTCTTCATAAAGACTTCCTTTTTGCTGGACTGAATGGGCTGTTTTTTTGACACACATGGTAGTTAATTTGCAGATTGGGCTGAAATGACTTTAGAAGATGATATTCCTGGTATTGACTCCACCTTATTTGAAGATATCCTTTATCGTGTAGTCTAAACGTTCGACTTTTTGGAGTTTTTACGAGCATATTTTCCAATCAATTTTTACTGAAATCCGGTCAAAAATTCTTGGAACTCCATATTTGAGTGATTGAGTGTTAAAAATTTAATTAAAAAATACCTAGGCAAGTGTTTCTCATCACCTAGGTGCCTAAGGGGTGAGAAAGTGCCTAATGTGGGCCCTAGTCATTTAATTTGTGAGATGCAAATTAAAAGGTGACTTGTTGAGACTTAGGGAAAGTGGGTGGATAAAGTAATTTAATTTCCACCATTGATCTCATCTAACCTCCACCGTTGGATGAAGAGACTTTTCACCTTCCCTCATGAGGTCGATTAGGGTTGGAGGGCGCACCCATTGTTGGGTTGTTCATTCATTGTTGAGAGAGCAAGAGCAAGAGAGAGGTTGAGCTTGAGATAGAGGCAGCATATGCAGAGCTAGGGCACGAGTTTCAAGGCAGCTAGCAGGCATGGGTTTCAAGGCAGCAGACAGCAGGGAAAAACTATCCGTACAGTACGGATTTGAAGAGGCCGTACATCATTAAATGTGCACAGAAATCGAGAACAGCAGCAGAGTTTTTTGAGTGTATTGGCACGCATTTCAAGGCTTCCGTAAAGCATTTAGTGGCACAGATTTCGAGGAGAGTGCTGGGCACGATTTTCTGAGTAAGAAAAATCTGTACGGACCTGCACAGAAATCGAGGGCCATACTGTCATAAATTCTGGGCACATTTTTCAAGAGTATTCGCATGTTTTTCAAGGCATTTGTACCGCTGGGTTTTCCATACAGTCTTGGCAGAATTTTGGCACGAAATTTGAGGACAGTCCATACAGCATTCATTGCTGGGACAGCCGTACAGTGTACGGATTTTTGGGACAGAAATCGAGGAGCTTCTCCGAACAGTTCTGAAGGGGTTTTTGCTGAGCAAGAAGGCTGAGATAAGATTGTGTTATTTTTTCTGAATATGAATATGCTGTAAAAGAATTTCTCAGAAGCCCATAAATAATAAAATCCCTCTATCACTGGTTTTCCCATTGTGGGTTTTTCCAGGGTCGTCATTAGACCAAAAATCTTTGTGTTTATATTTTCTGAGTTTATGTGCTGCTGATATTTTTATTTTTGCATTATAAACGATGTTCAGAATCCTCATGTTTCAGTTCTGAAAATTATTTTCTGCTGAGTTTAATTGGCTATTAATAATCTGGGTTTGGGTATTAAACATTGGCTGAAAAATCAGCGAGACTGAAACTGGGTTGGGGTCTGAAATTTTACATTGAGTCTGTATAATCCGAGTGTCCTAAGGGTTTTTTAGGGTGTTGAATCCATTTATGCATTAAAAAATGCAATTTAAACAACAGAAAATGGTGATTTCACCAAATCTGTTTCACCAGATTCCGGTGAAAAAGTTCAAAAATTCGAATGTTTAGACTATGCCTATCCTTTATATTTCAAGGGTTGGTACCTCTCTTTTGAATGTAGTGGTTGGTGATGTGAGCCCACTTCTTCACTTCTAGTGGTGATTCCTGGTGCCTCTCACAAGCCTCTGGCTGCTTGTTTGCAAAGGGAGACCCCTCTCAACTCCTTTGATGTAGTTTCCACTCACATCTCTATACGACTTGTCTCACTCTATTTTATTGGCGTCTCTATGGATGATTCTTAGCTTTTTCAAATGGATTAGCGTGTTTGTGTGGATCCTTCTCTTCCATACTGTAAGATTTGCCCTTCTCGGACATACTATATGCAGGATCATTCTCTAGGTTTCTCTTGGATGTACTTTCAGTGTCTGCTTTAGCCTCGCCAACAAATTCTGTTGCTTGGTGTTCCTTTAGTTGACCAACCTACTTCAACGGGTCCCTCTTTTAGACTTGATCTAGAAGCCCCCTTTTCTTGGTTGTGTAACCGTGTTGGTGTTGGTACAATGGTGTTTTGGGGAGGTTCTATCTTCAAACGACCTACATTCAACATTATAGGTGGAAGGTGCTATCTAATGCTTTCTCTTCTTGGCCTCTTGTCTATCTTCAAGGAAGATGTTGTGCATAGGGTTGACCCTATGTTGAGATGGGTATTCATTAACCCTCTCACTTCTTTATTTTGGTTATGGCCGACCGTCTTTTCGAGTTGGTTTTCTTGACACTAATTCTCACTTGTATTTCAGCCACCTATATTCTGTATTTTGGCCACAATCACTCTTTGTGAGGAGTTGGGTATTGATAAATCCACTCTAATCTTGTCTTTGGGTTTCCTTCTGAGCTGCGCTCTCTCAAGTGCATCCGTGTTGGGTATGTACACTCCCACATCCTTGTTGTATTTGAGCTCTCTTAGTTGGGTTCAAGCTCTCAGATTGTATTTGAGCTTCCTTCTTCATTGTGCTCTTTTGAGAGTATCTTACAAGATGTTCCATCCAACACTTCTTCAAACGAACAAATCAGTTGCACTAGTCTTCTTGTGGATGTGCAGTGGGACTGGGATTTGCCTTCTAGCCCTCCATTGGATGAGTAGGTTCGTGACAATATTTTCCACTAGATGAGCGGTTTGGTAGAAGCATTCCTTCAACGGATGAGCAGTTTAGTGATTGGAGATTGGGTTGAAGTTATTAGTAGAAGATCATCAGAGGAAGGTAGATGCTACCTTGTACATCTAATTGGTGGGATGCCTAGTCTATTTGACTTATACTTGACTAGAGCTTAGCTTTGCAGTAAGCCTTATTTCCAATTGCATGACTTCGTTGACAGTTATGGACTAGAAAAATGCAAATAGGATATCAAGGTATGCGCATGGAATTCTTGATATTGGGGTAGATGGTCAAGAATGAAAATTTCATTTTGAGAGGTTTCATAGACTTAGTTTAGGCAAAAATGTTAGATGATAAAAAAATTACCTTAGGATATGTATTTAGGTTTGGTTCAAGTGCAATTCCATGGACTAGCACAAAGCAAATGACGATTTCACTTTCATCCACGAACGCAGAATACAAAGTTGTTTTATGTATTGCATGTGAGGCAAGGTGTCTAAGGAGAATCTTGGAGGATACAAGAGTTCAACAGAGTGGAGTGATCCCCTTGTGTTGTGACAATCAACGTGTCTCGGAGTTGGTGAAATATCTAGTTTTCAACTTGAAGATGAAGCATGTGGGGATTCATCACTACGTCATCTTGGAAAAGTTATAAATTAGAGAGATAGGACTTTTATATTGTCGTCGTCAATACTAGCTTGCTGATATATTTACCAAGGCCTTGTCTAGCGATAAATTTGTAAATTTTGAGACAAGCTTGGTGTAAAGGATAACAAGGTGGTCATTAAAGGGGAGTTGGTGTTACAATATAATAACCATTGTTGATATAGTAATAATTTCAATTTGTAGGCCTATGCAAAATATAAAAGGAAAAATAATTTAGGCTAAGTTAAACTAATATAGGCGAAAAGCTAATCATGCTATTAAGGGGTTAAAACTTAAGACATACTCCTGTAAATTGCGGGAGTTATGGTTGTTATAGCCAGACTCAAAATGGTGTATATATTACCTTTATTAGTGTTCTAACAGTTGACTAACTTGGACTCGAACTCAACTGAGTTGATTGTCAAGGGGCTTGACTTGGCCTACAAACTGGATCGGAGACTGGTTTGGTATTGAACTAACGGTTTGGTGTACAAACTGGCTGGTCTAGTACCAAACCAGTCCTACTAAGTTGAGTCGATACAGAGAATCGACCAAGTAGGATCGGTTTGGTACTCTATAGGTTGCAGTGCCCAATTAGAGGGAAAAAAGTAATTTTTTTTTTAAAATTTAGACATAAAACCTAGGCTCTATCACCGTAAAACCTAAAACCACATTTAATAGAGACCCCCTGCCCCTCTATTTTCCCCACAGCTCTCTCATGGCAGGCACTAGCCATGCTACTAGTACTACTACTGCAGTTGCAGATGTCCCAGAGGAGTTTGACGGGTTCGAGGACTCTTAGCCAGAGGATGGTCCTGTAGCTCATGCCGAGGATCCCTTATCCAGTAGTGGTGATGAGTTTGATGATTGATCATGTTGATCAATGTTATGTAGTAGGCCGGTAGCTTTTAGCATTTTGTTTTTTGGACTCTAGAGGCCATTTAGAGCCTCATTGATTATGTATTTTGTTTCAGATATGTATTGCACTCAGTGCCACTTTGATATATTCACCCTTACATGGTATGTACATGAGCAGACTTTGCATGTTTTGTCTCTAATGGTTTGAAATCTTTAAAATAATTATTTTCATGAAATTTTTCTTTATTTTTAGTAAACAAGTCATAAAATTCAAGTCAGGCCGATTCCAAGTTGACCCTCAGCCGCTTCTGAGTTTTAAAACATTGAAATTTATGCTATAATGAGATTATCTTGCATCTTGTATCTTGTATCGTTCTCTTGTCATTATTATTTTTATCATTTTCTGTCCGTACTGTTGCTAGTAATGTATTTTAGATTGCTGTTTATTGTAAACATTTTGTCTGTGAACTAGTGTTAAAAGTTGCTGAAGTTCTATATTATGTGTGGGTTTCATGTCCATTGTTTTCTACAAGTCTTCAGTAGCTTACACATTAACTGGATGGATGTGATTTCGTATTTGTTGTTGGACTTTGTCGAAATATTAGTAATTACGATGCATTTCCTTATACTATGCATGGTTTAGTGATTATCATTGGTGCAGTTTTCTTTATGTTTATAATATACATCAATAGGAATATTATGGAAGATTAATATGGGGTTATATGCTTTTTGACTCAGCTATTTTTGTAGTCCAAAGTTCAAACTGATTCTCTTCCTTTGTCCATCATTGCAACCATTTTTTCTGTTTTATACAATTATATTTTTGTCTGCATAGGCATTGCATTTCTGTAACATTCATAAATAGTTTTTCATTGTGGCATTAGTGATCAAATGATTATCTATTTGCTTTCCAGCTTGCTGAACTTTGGCCAGAAGGTTGGATGGACAACAATGGCATAAAACATGCAGTCTATAGAGCAAAGGAGCGAAAAAAGAAATTGAATAAGATTACTAATGTATGTATCTTAATCCTTCATCTAGAGTGTTTGCAAGAATGTGTTCTTTTTATTTTTCATGAAAACAGTCTTTATATTTGATATTTCAGAGTTGAAATCTATAAATTGGCTAGCCTCTTGGCTCTGAGAAAATACTTCTGTACTGTTTTCAACCTGTCCTACAGCTACTTATTACAGTGTTCCAGAATCATACATATCTTCTGTGGGACTTCAGATCTTGAAAAACACTACGTTATAGACTTGAAAACTATTAAAAAAGCCCCAATCAGGCTGTGACATCTACTTGGAGGGACAAACTAGATCAAGAATCAGAGAAGACACTTAACAGCCTCTGATATGAGGACATCTCCCCTGTACTCTTGCTCAGTCAATGCCCCTTCCTGCAAAGAAAGAGCATCTTTAGAAAGTTGGTCTGCTCTTGAAATGTACTCCCTGAAATATGAGAGAATTTTTTTCAAACTTTCCTTTTACCTCCAGGACTATGTTCATGACAGGACCTAGAGCCAAATTTGAGATCCGACATTTGTTATTTGCCCAGTCCATCAACAATTTGGAGTCCCCCAGCACTTGCAACTTTCCAATACATTTATCTGCAGCTATTTTCATAAGGATCCACAGGGCATAAAATTCAGCTCTGTTGTTAGTGCGTTTGCCTGCTCCATATTTCAAAGAAAAATAGTGAGAATTATTTACAAAGAGAATTTCTGTAACTGCACACATACTTGGAGTTCCTTGTCAGGCTCCATAAAAACCCCATGCTGTAGAATAATCAATGAGAATCTAATGCTTTCTGCTTTGGTAATTTCCAGCATTCTCCATATGAGAATCTAATGTGATGGGTTACCTGTCCCAAAGACTTTTCCTTTTTTTGAAAGATTAACTTATTTCTGGCTAACCATAATCCCTGCATAACAAAACAAGGCAGAGCTTTATGATCATATTCAAATTTATCTAATATCCAATTCTCAAAACATTCTATCCGTGAATTTTTGTCCCATTTAATTTTTCCATTTGCAAGCTGCAAAACTTCCAATCAAACAGCTTTTGAGAAAGGACAAGAAACAAAGAGATGATCAACAGTTTCACTATCAGCTTTACAAAGCACACACCGACCTTTCCCAATCCAATTTCTTTTTTGCCCCTTGTCCCAAGTTAGACACATCTGTGTAAAGTTTGTTTCCTGCCAGCTTGTGAGATTTAATTATGAGATGAAATAACAAGGATAAATATTTGTGAAAGCTGGGCAATTTACTGCATTTTGAAATTTTATTAGATTGCAATTGTGATGGAACAATGCTGCTACCCAAATTTATATAATTTCTTCAAGATATCGAATGCTCTATTTGACATTGAAAACATAGAAAGAAACTAACTATGTTCTCCTACAAAACACTGTATTCGTAAATCGTACTCACTCAAAATCATCAGTGGCTTTTTTTCTCATTCTTGAAAGTTTGGGATGTGGCATGAGTTAGCAATGTAGTGAGGGGTTTGTCCTCATTACACTATTGTTTTTTGGTAGAATTGTTATTATAACAAGATTTTGTTTGGGGTGCTATCTATTAGATGCTTCTCGACTCTCGAGGAATTCCAATAAACACACTGGCTAATTCAATATGGTTTTCACAATTTTAAAGTATTATTCCATGTGGAGGAAGCAGTTTTAACTATGGTGTCTCAAATTTGTTGATGGGCATCATGAATGCTGTATATTTAAGTTCTAAAGTACCTTTTGTTTTGATTAAAATGCATCTGATATTACATTAAATATTCAACAGGCTTACATCAATTGTTACATCCATGGTCTCAAGTGCTGCCGATGTGGCACCCTTTGTCTACATAGGCAAGAAGATCCAACATGTCAGCCTTAGCCTCAAGTTTAAGAGAATCAACATTGTTTCATAAAAAGTAGCTATCTTAGATGTGATGTAAGCAACTAGCTCAACTTTGATGGCTTAGCTTACCCAAATTGCAGCTAATTGGAGTCCTCGTTGAATGTAGGTTCACACTTTCTTCTCTATAGGAAGAAAGAGGCCTAAGGCAAATGGTGCACCAAAGTCCTTTGCCTTGTTGCCGATCATATAAATGTCTTTTAGCACTGCCCCTTTGATTGAAGCTAACCAACAAAAAGCATTGAAAATTCTCTTGAAATCCATTCTCAGAAGTACCAAGCCACCTTGCATCCATATGCTTCATTGTTCTCTTTCTTGTAACATGACAAGTCATTGATCAATTAAGAAGAGTGAAGTTAAGATTTAACGGGCTATGGTTTAGAGCCATTTATACTAGCATAAGACTTAAAGGCAGTTCCGATTTTCCATTTCGACTATTATCTTTTAACCCAACTATGCCCAATATCTTGCACTCTCTCATTCTTGTAATGAGTTGAGCTTATCAGCTATTCAAGGTTCTTGGCTATTCTTAGGATACAATTTCATGGTATCATAGGAAGATAATGGTTTGGTATAATTCGGATGGTATTTCTTTCCAATGGAGCTTGGAATATCAGCTCCATCCTGGAAAAATTGGATCATGGAATTGTTTTGCATGTGTCTAGGAAAGCAAATTTACCCTGGTTTCCATTCTAGTCACAAGCAGATGTGAATTTTCCATAGATTGACGAAAGGGTAAAATTATTACATTTAAAGCCTCCTACTTGTAAAATTTGGGAGCTGGCCAACTTGCCTTCTTGGTGTTGGAAAGGTCTAGGCTGACTTAATTTGAAGATGACATCCATTTTTATATCCCTCATACTTGTTGGAGACTTCTTTTCAAACCTTCCGAATCCTTTCGAGGATAACATATCCTTATAAGTTGGATGAAGAGGCTCCTATATTAAAAGGACCTTTGATCCATTCAATATTGGAAGATGAAACTAGTTGGTGTCTAACAAGGATTTAAGGGCAACCCAATAATGCGCCTTATTGTCTACTTTAGAGCCACGATGATACTTGGGAGAAGCTTTTAGTTAGACCAAGTATGCCTTTATCCCTGGGAGGAATTCAAACATCTCATGCTACCAAAAGGTGCCATATTCCTCCCTTTGCTTTCACTATTGGACCTTTATAGAGATTCTTAGTTTTTTTTGGAGCACACACTTGAGGGGAAAATGTAAGATGAGTTAATAACATATCTAGACTCAAGATGCTTATTCAATTTATGATAGTAAGCTTCATATTAAATGGGATCTTGGTGAAATCATTTTTGTAGCATACCTTCAAATTGTTCAAAACCTACCTCCATTATTTAGTTGGTGGAGCATCAACATCAAAAGGGATATATACAAATTTGGATTCTTTATACTAATTGGATTAATTACCATCTTCACGAGCAGTTTATCTTGGTAATCCCTTTGTCCAATAATAATCACTTTTGGTTTTTGAGTTTGTGGATGAACTGCATTGCCGATATTGATCCCGAGAAAAAAACTTATTGCACCAAGGGAAGCAAGGTACTTTCTACAGCCCAGTATTGAAGAGATTATAACGTTTGTGCTGTCCGTAATGCTGATGTCAGCATGTTGGCCCAATATAATATGGTCATTGTTATACAAAATTAAAAATCAGTAAGAATGAATTTAATGTGGACTAAATAATAAAACACACACACATAAACGGAATCAAATCAACTATTGGAAAATGAGGAAACTGAGCAATTCTATTTGGCACCATTCCTTGCTATTTTTTTTATCAACCCATATAATATGTTATACAAAACTAGAAACATAGTAATAATAAATGTAATGTGGAATAAATATTAATCATTGAAAAATCATTATATATATATATGACACTATAAAAACAAAAACAGACCAACTATTGGATGACTTGGCAACATTCCTCGTTTGTTTTTATCAACCCTCAATGTCAACCATGAGCTTAAGCAT